>MU186257.1:66150-87193 GCA_016904865.1 Pissodes strobi | reverse complement strand
GGTTAGTTTGGGTTAGTTTGGGTTAGTTTGGGTTAGTTTGGGTTAGTGTGTAAAGGATCTTATAATGCTAAGTATTTATACGGCGACGGTTTTCAAAATACCGCCAACTATCGAGTGACGTCATGGATCCAAATGTGAAATAATTTGACAGATGTTTTACTACGGCGATCCACTCGTTTCCTCATAACTGTATCTTGTGTCGTAACAAATTAAGGCCAACAAAGACGTATAAGTATCAGAATCCATTCCTAAATAATTTTTAAAATCAAGGGGCTCGTCTTGTTCGAGTACTTTTAACAACCTCATATGCTTTTGTCCAACAACCACTTTTTATACCATTTTTTCTTTTTTACTGGTTTTTGTTCATCATCTTCATCAATCAACAACACTGTATCTAAAAGAGCAGCAGCTTTCCTTTTTGAAATTCTGGCAGACATATAATTCCACTGTTTGCTGGCTTTTACCGCTTCTACACCGCAACTGCAATAATCTGAAATGCTGCAGTACGATGTGTTGCATCGTGTGTACAGAAAATGGTTGTACTGCAAGCCGTACGATTTTCTCTACGATATGCAGTTCAACGTGCAGTACGATAAATCGTTACGTGTGTAGGCCGCTTTACTTTTTGTCTTCAAATATTTGAACACTTCATGCCTGGCCTTCTGCTTGCTTCGGGGGCGCAATCAACAAAAACTAACCCAAACTAAGCCAAAATATGGGCGAAAACATCCTCCTGAATTAATTTCCATAATAGCGAATTTACAAAAATGAAAATGTTGGCAAACAGACGGGGGAATGTCAGTCACGTCATCCGGCAGACCAGTGAAAGCAAAGAGCGAATATATATACCTACGCGAATACGACCAATAGAAAATGAGCACGCTCGATTGTTTGCTAGGCGTCAAAAAATAGTTCTAGATTGAAATATTAATATTATGAAACAAACGTAATATTTCGCATTTTTTTCGTAAATCAACTTGAAATAGGTTCCTCTTATTATATTAAATAATTCTGTTGTCTTTTTGATAGCATTATTGTTAAGGATCACCTATTTTTCTGCTGCATGACATATTATATCAACAACTAAATTTAAAGCGCTAATTAATTTTCCATAACGTTTTGCAACTATAATTTTGACAGAAAAACATCGGATTCTATCAACTGACGACACTTTAAACTCATTTAGATAATAGCAAAGAAGAAATAGTTAAAATATGTACTAACTTTTCTAGAATAATATTTGCAGAGTACGACTATGACTATACTTACTTACGCATGGTATGTAATATTTGAGTTCAAATAGCTTATTTCTCAACTTTGCCTAACCATTGTTCAATGCAGATTTCAAAGGAATCGTCTAAAAGTTGCGTACCTAACGTTTGCGTAGCGCGTGCTATTTTATAAGAGGTGAAAGAAGCAGGAGAACGATGTTGGCGTCTGCATATTTAGTAAACAAATCTGTCTATTTTTTATATGTCTATGTTCAGAATGAGATAAAAAATTAATCATATACCTGCCAAAAAGGAATTTTTTGTATCGAATTAAACTTCAAAATCATATCAAACTATTTGGATATAAGTACGCATAAAATAAGCACTTAAATATTAATGAATTATATCAAATACGATTCTACTTTTATTTTATAATGTCTTCGTTTTAAGGTCTGGTAATACGTATGGCTATAATTAGACCAATAATATGTATAATTTTTATTTGAATATTTAGAGAGGATAAGACATGTATAGAAAAATAACTAGAGCCATTATTAAACAATATAAGTACTTCATTAGTTAATAATCCACTCTATCCAGACGCACGATGCGATCGTGCAAACGTCACGAGTGATATATTAATATATAGTATTGGAGGACTTCAAACCAAAATCAAAGAACAATATAAAAATGCTCATTTTGATGAACTGATACGTTCATTAGCTGAATTTAATTATTTATTAATATGCATTTAATAATAATGCAAGCAAACATAATAATAATAATGTAAGCAAACAATAACTAATGTTATTATTTGCTTGCATTAATTGGCCTGCATTATACTTCTAAAGAAAGAAAGAAAGAAAGTTCTTATAGGGAAAGCATCTTTTTTATTTATGTACAATGATCTTCGACAAAATGGTGATGGCGCCCTACAACATTTTCCTTTTAAAATCTTATCCCTCCCTGTACGCTAAGATACAAACCGCCACTGGTAAGCTTGCTCTATTTTTATAATTTAATTCTGCGAAAATTGTACAAAAGTTATTCAAACAAAAAGTTAATATTTAGATATTGGCATTAAGAATAAACGAGAGATGTCGCTACGACTGATAATCTGGCAAATTACGGCGTCATATGTAATACTAAAAATGTAATATAGTGCGAAGGCACCTTTTTTTATTTATATATAATAATCTGGGACAAAATGGTGCAATCGTCTTAAAAAATAATTCGTCTGTGGCGCTTTTTCCAAATGGTATTCATTTCTATACGCCATGTCGTGAGCCGCCACTATTTTTCATAATTTAAATCCACCAGATTATTGCCAAAATGATTAAAATACAAACTAAGTACATATTTAGGTACTTTCCTAAAATATGTAATGTCATTATTGCAGTAATTCTTAAAAAAGAACATGCATGAAGGAATAAAATAAAAATGTCGCGATTCAACATCACCTGCCAGAACAGCGTTTTGCATTGGGCCAAATCAGCTTTGATTTAATTTTCTCAATAAGTTGTATTTAATAAACGTCAGTTTACCGCGTATTAAAATACACAATAAATTGTTATTCTTGGAAAATAGACAGCATTTAAGCGCACCATTTGGCAAGGTTGCTTTAACCATTCTTAGAATCGCGCATAAATCTTAACGGCATCCATCTGTGTTTCGCAGCACATCGCAAATATAAATGCCTTCTGATTGGCTGCGCTTGAAAGCAAGAAATTGCATAGAAAAGGCTGCCTCACATATTAACTAGGAACTCTAAGAAGCGTCCGAACGAGCCAAAGAAGCCTCGAAGTGAAGGAAAAAGGCATTGTAGGACCAGCACTTTCAGCTCCTCGTATTTGTCATCCCAATGAAGTAACGGAGAGACAAGAGAGAGATGATAAAAAAGCTCGGGCTCATTTCATAAAAGTATTAATTTAGCTCAGTGCATTCTGAAGATAGTGAAGCTAAGCTGTTGCGATTGGAACCATCTAACAAAGAGATTTAAAGCCATTTTAACACTAGCTCGTAAATTAGACCAAACCACCTTGGTATCTGCAGTAGGAGCTACGTCCTGGGAATAGTTTGGGTTAGTAATCATTCGAATTACTGATTTTTGCATAAGGCTTAGCCAAAATATTTGTGGAAGAGAAATACTGCCTACTACTTATTGATCGTCCTTGCCTAGTTTTTTCACACTTTGTAAGGACCTGTTATAAGGAGTCAAGTAAAAAAATAGACAACAATAAGACGAATAACTCAAAAGGTGATCAAAAATCAATTAAGATTAAACGAATACCCTAAAATGACCCTTCCGATAAGTTTTCCCGACTTCCACTAAGCATTTGAACTCTGAAGTAAGGTATAGTAAGCCGAAGTTTTGTTTAAATTTAATTTGTTCTTTTAAGTAATGTTCTATGGTCTTCATGTCTGACAGGTCTTTTTTATGGTGAGAGCTTGGTCTGCCAGGGGGGCTTTTCCCTTTCGGCAATTCGCACTGGAGATCAAAGCTGCGCAGCTTTTTATACCAAACTTTGACACCTAATATGAGTATTGTTTTTGAATTATCAACAAGATTAATCATAATAGTTCATACTTTAGCTAATGACAATTTATAATTGAGATTCATGGTTAAGTTCAAACTTTCCATTGTATGATTATATCTTACTGGACATGCTAGTTGACAATATTAATAATTGTTAATTTGTCAATTAGTAAGTTAATGTATTTGTATTAATGTATTTGTTAATTGAAATATTAAGTTGATTCGAAATTCTTTAATGTATTATTATTATTATTATTATTATTAATATTGTTGATATTTTTTATTTTAGTTTCCCCATACTGTGGTAGAATTAAATGGAATTGGAGAACGATTTAACTTTTGTTGGCAATTCCCTAACTGCGGTGAAGCTATCAATGGAAAACATATCCGAATAACATTTCCAGCTAAAACAGGTGCTTTTTACTATAATTATAAATAGTTTTATAGCATTGTTTTGATGGCTTTAGTAAACGCAAATTATGAATTTTTATATGTAGATGTAGGTAAAAACGAAAGAAACTCGGGCGGGATTTTGCAATATGCTAAATTCTACGAATACCTTAAAAATAATCAACTTAATTGACACATACCGACCCCAGTTTATACCTTACGAAAGTCGGCAGTCAGACACGTGATCACACAACCTACTTTGAACCCATCCATGTACGCTGTGTATTTAGTAGGTCCCAAGTTCTTTTAGAGTTTGGAGCCACAAAAAGAATTTTGTTTTTTTTTCTTTGTTGGGAACTCTTACTTCCCTTCTTTTTTTCTTCCTTTTCTTACCAATTAATACACCAACAATTAATACATTTATTGAATAAACGGAATCAGCGAGACCATGTTAACATAAAACAAACCCTAACAATTTAACAAGTGAAGAAAGGACATCTTAATTTCCTTAAAGCTCAATATGAACATAGGTAAGTTAGGTCCTTTTGTTAAAGTCTAAATATACTTAATTATGCCACCTTTCATAACTTGTAGTAACATCCAGGACCGTAGTACTTTATACGCACCATTTTTATTTCACGAATCAGTTAACCTATTAATAAATTAGTCCAGAGTAATTATTGTAAGTAAGGCGAATATTTAATTACCGAATGCCTCTTTTTTGTGGGTTATACCTGATAATTATTACATTGTTATCTTCTCAAAATATTGTATTAGTAGAAAACTTAACGTAACACCGGTTACGATAATAACGAAGATTTTAAAATGGGAAACACGTAAAGCAATATAATTAAACACCAAGGCAAGCCGAAAGACAACGGTTCAGAAGCGGACACCATGGATTTGTCAATTAATCATTGACTTAAACTCGTTACCCTCTCTACAACCTATATCGCTTCAATACCAATACATTATTATTCCCGTGTACGTACCTCTGCATATTCCCATTCACTCAGACATCACACAACACCGTACATTTCAATTTCAACCAACTACGGTATCATACATCCGAGATATTCAGTTGCCAGCAATTAAATAAGCAAAATTTGGGAAGTTCCAATCATACCTATAGTGAAATCCGTACCATTTTAATCTTTCTTTCTTAACCAGATGACTTCATGATGAAGGTACCCTTCAGAAGACATTGTTCCCATTGACTATAATTCACCAGATGGCCTTAACTTTACTACAAGAATGAAACAAGTGCTAGTGACCTATTGAACAGCTGTGAAATTCGGAAAACTTTTGAACTTTCGGTCGATTATTGTCTGTCTAGACTTTTTTCATTATTTTTAATTTTTGTTACTAAAATTCAAGGTTTGATTTGAGATCAGAGCTAGTGTGACCAGAATAGCATTAAGCATGACCAAAATTAATAGAACCCAATTTTTTCGTTAATATAATTCCCTCTCCCATTACGTGTAGTTGTGCTTACCTGGAAGAATTTAGTTAGCATTTCCCTCCTTAAGCCTAGTTCTCAGAGCTTCGACTGTCGCCAGCTACACTCTCTCTGGCCAATAGGAGACAAGGAACGTCAGAACCCCTAACCCCCTCCACAGTGTCTCCGGTTTGTTGTCGCTGTAGTTGGTTTGAATCAACTTCACTTAATTTTCATTGGAGATATTGCGTAAAATGACAGATGGTTGACATCATCGTGACGTGACAGCTGTCGCTCGACATTGAAAAGGCAAGGAGTGGGGATTGTCGCGGGCGACAGTCGAAGCTCTGAGAACTAGGCTTTAGTATCCGAACTTACATATCAAAAACGGGTTGTTAACTATCGCTTATCAAGGGATTTAATGTATTGCACACTGCTATTACTGTACAGTCTGAAAACGCCAAACATATTGTAATGGCTATATGCGTTCTGCATAATTTCTTACGTCGTATAAATAAATCATACTTCAACAGAAGAAAGATATATAGTGAAAATAAAATCATACTTGTGATACTACCGTTGAATTACATGGATTTGAGAAGAAGTAGCAAACTAATGTTTTGGCGCAGGCAAAACAAACTCGACAAGAATACCTGAAATTCTTCAATGGAAATGGTAGTGTGACTTGACAACACAACAGAAGAAGGGCAAAGCATAATTCTGCTTTGAATAATTAAAATTTAACTTTCAAATTATATTACATTAATAAATCTTAAAAGTATAATTATTTATTTATTTATCCCTTAGTTATTTCATTAAATAAGTTAGTTTGAAGAGAACCACTTATCTCCTCATTTGGTTCGGGAAATAAAACTGTGTTTATATTACTTGTTGACGGGGCATCAATATTATCAATACAAAAAAAGCAAATAACTACAGACAAAGAAAATTCTACTACGATAAGGATAAGAACGCTCATTCTTATGGGCGCACGTGAAACGATTAGAGACATCAAGGCGCTCACAATATTTTACCTCGCGGCCGTAGCTCTAGGACAATTCGAGCAATTCATGCGTCACGTTGCCAGTATTACTACTTATATTATCTTTGGAGAGAGTAGAGATACTTTTATCGCTTACCGCTTTGTGTTCCATGGTGTTGAAACTTTTGACAACTACTCGTATTTTTATGTTTTTGTGGTAGTTGGGTAAAAATAATGTGAAAAATGTCTTTCTGTAACTTTTTTTCCTCAAGTGGAAACTGGAGACGAGCGGGACTTAGAAGTCTCTATCATTTATATTGTCAAACCCTAGCGCTCGTAACAAAAGTCTAAATCTTTGTCTGGACATGGTCAGTCTGAAGATTTAAGGCGCAGTTCCATTATGGATTGATAGCTCTTGTGTGTTTAAATATTGCCCTTTTTTCGCACTACACATAAATAAAATACCCATAAGAACATATATTTCTGTCATATTTGTATCGCTGCAGACCAGATTGTAGTTTGTACTTTTATCTTTCCCTGTAAAAAGTGGAATCTTGCGACTCAAAACCGGCATCATCGTTTTCGGATTGTTCTGAATCTGTATTATGATCGGAGTATTCGCAGTAATGTTCGTTCTGTGGTTAGTAACTGATGATTTTTCGATTCGTTTATTTGAAATTGACGACGACCTAACTCGGCAAGTTTCTGTCCACGGCTCATGTTTGTTATAGCTAAAGTAAATTTTAAATAGAAATTAACACTCAGTACAATAGTTGCATCATTATTTTGCATATGGTACAAAAACAACTAGACATAAAACAATACTTACTCATTGGACTTGATGAAGCTAATACCTAATGTTGGGGGACACCGGCGTAAACTGTCAGTTGACAAGGAAGTTACAGGTTTTTCTTAACTCGAACATATTGTACGATACAGGACCTTGAACAAAATTAATAAAGTGCAATATTTCCGTACCCAAGCAGATATGGTAAGTTCGCTGAAAGTGTGAGAGAAATGCTCATAGAGCGACTCCTCCAGGGTTAATATCCCTGTTTTTGTCAATATAATAGTAAGCATGAATGCGCTTGGTAAACACCAAATATATGGTTTTTACTTTGGGCTATTATAACATCAATTTTGTTCCCATATCTACATAACTCTTTAAAGAACATATTGAACATACCCGCATAAATTATGGAATAGAATTAAAACAAAATTTAGTAACTTGAAATTAACATTACAAATCCCTAAATTTCTCTGTCAAGTGAGAATGGTCGCGAACTTTGTCTTGGTCACTATCTAAAATGGTCGTTTTCAAATTGAGCAAATAGTGTTTCTTTGAAATTAAACTTCTCTTCATTAGTCAACGAAATCATGGGTTTAAAGTTTTTTTAAACTTGTATTATATTGCCACCTTAAATCATTTTCTATGAGGGATACCAACTTACGTTATTACCTCGATGACTCAAACTTAGAAAGAGAATCGTCGAACAAGCATTTGATTAAATATGTAAAATAGTGAAGCTTGTGTTTGCCGATGCTCGGTGTTTAAAGTATAAACTTGTTTTGGGTTTGGCCTGCACTGCTCTTGTTTATTCACATTGATGACAGTTGACTTCTTAACATAATATGTTGAGCCCCCAATAGGGTTGCATTTGTAAACGTTAACCTCTAAATATGCAAACCAAATGAATATATTACTAGTTTATATTGCTACGCTCTATCTTTTTTTCTAATTTTATTTAATTATCTTCACTTCAGATTAGAAGAAACTGAGAGTGAATAAAGTTAAATTAAAAACGTAAAATTGAAATTTAGAAAATTTGCAATTACCGATGCGTAGGCCAGAACGAGTTGTCGTCGAAGCGTACAAATTAGGCCCTAACTCAAATCTTGAAGAGTAGGCGGGGGGGGGAGGTATTTATTTTAAGGCGACACCAACTTGTAGAAGGCGCAAGCTAGAATATCCCCAGTTTAAATATGGAACTCGTTTTGGCTTAGGCTTCACAACAAAATAAAATATGAATCAAAATCAGCAATGGACGTCAGAAATTTGCCAATAATAATAAAAAATTATATATATATATATAAACAATAATGGAACCGGAAGATAAATCAATGTCAAAACGATTCAATTATTGAGCCCAAATAATAGAAATCAAATATACTTATTTCTCTTTAGGAACACTGGTACTAAGAGCTAATTAAATGAAACAGGTAGATAGGTAAATAGAAAATTGGTTTATTACCAAAAAAAGATATTGGTTACAAGACGAAAAAAAAACAAAAGATTGGTTGAAAAGCCGAAAGAACTTTTTACTTCAAGTCAATCAAAATCACAATAAAATCAATTTTATTATGGTACCTACGGTACTCGAAGTTACCTAAAGTTATACCCGACGGACGGTAGCGATTCAGTCTGAAAGAAAGATAGTGAATTCTTCACTTGTGTTAAATGATATTTGAAATAATCTACTTTACTTGCATGAACAGAACAATTACTATTTGAAACAATACCTTCGTAAAGCAACCACTAATTTAAAAGAATAAACCAGTTTAGCGTTGGCATATAGCAAGAGAAAACTTGTTAATAAAAGTTGGAATTACAATGAAACTAACTAATCAGTTGGATTTGAGAGGTGACTCTAGCTAATCGTTATGCAAAACGAAGTATTAGTTATGTCTGTTACCAGTAACTAATTAATTTTTAGTACGTTTAGCTATTACGGCCCCGCAAAAAAAAAAAAACAATTTAGCTGCTATGCAATGAGTCAAACAATGATATATTTAATTGCCAATAAACACTGGTTAGAAAAGTAGGTGAAATAAGCCAGACATAAGCATTAATAATTACCAGTCATAAAACAAGTAGAAATAACGATAAATATTAGATAATCAGTTGTTAAATTAACCCTCTAAACATGATCATGTTACGAGTTCACATGGACGTAACATCAATAGTACTACTCTAGTTACAGGTATCTAAAATAAACAACCGTGAAAAATAGTACGACTTGTAAGGTTATGGAAATAGTCAATTGATCCAATAAAAAAACGGACTTGTTTTAAGTTAAACAAAGTTGACAATTAACCAGATATTAAGGTTCCAGAAAAACAAGGCAAACAAACGGTTTGGCCCCCTCAGCGAGATATACCTTACTTAAGTAAAAAAAGTTAAAATTACGTTTGTTAAGGAGAGAGAGAAAAAAAATAAGGGTTCGAAGAACATTTACAATCAGAGGCATTAAAATAATATAGCAAGAACAATCAGAGAACGAAGAAAATAAAATCAATATTGTACCTGTGAAGGGCCTGTTATCTGCTCAACGCCGAAATCGTTAGGTGGACGAGGAAAGCCTCTGTAAGGACTGTTCTGTTAGGTAGCAAGCCAGGCCATGCCTATAACTTCTTTTGTATGATCTTTCATAGATAGACATGACTTCGATAGCTCTCGCTATGTTACAGAGTATTGACACTAATCAGCTAGCGTGTAGCGAATATGTAGTGTTTTGTGGTGGTGTACAGATGAATGTGTACTTAGTGTGTGTGTCAGGGTAGGTTGTGAAACCTAATCGAAGGGCACCTTGTAAGTGCTTCCAGGGCGGGAGGGGATCAACTCTGTCAAAATAGTTGCCTATTAATCTAGAGTTGAAAGACTCGAATGTCTCTAGGCCCGTGTCGCGGTGGAGGATTGATCCTCTCACGCACCTGGGGGCGTCTAGTATGATTCTCAAAACCTTGTTTTCAATCCTCTCAATCGTTAAGAGTTGGTGGTCATGACATATGCTCCAAGTGGGGCTCGCATAAGTTAGGACCGAGCGTATGAATGCTTTGTATATTAGTAGCTTGGTACTGAGTTTAAGTTTGCTCTTGGAATTTAGCAGAGGGTATAGAGCCGCTATTTGGCCATTGGCCTTGCTCACAAGTTTTTTGGTATTCTGTGTCCAGTTAAGTCTCCTGTCATATATTAGCCCAAGATACTTGGCTTGTCTCAGCCAGGTTATCTTTGACCCAGCTAATCTTAGAGTGGTTTCAAGATTGGCAAGACGGGACTTGGAAAAGAACACTGCCTGGGTTTTTCCCGGGTTCAGTTTAATTTTCCAGTCCCGTAGCCACTTTTCAAGGACGTTGATGTGCCTCTTAAATGATATTATGATGGGAGGCTTCCTAGACGCGGCAGCTATTGCCGTGTCGTCAGCAAACAGATAGAGTTTGGTGAACGTTGTTCTGGGGATATCGTGCGTAAAAATATTGTATAAAGCCGGCGACAGCGGCGAGCCCTGGGGACACCAGCACTGATGGGTTTGTGATGGGATTCTACCTGATCCAAGGCAACTACGAAAGATCTGTTGTGCAGATAGGATTGCACTATTTTGACTAACTGATTTGGCATGCCTAGTCTAATCATGCCAATCCCTATCGAACGCTTTCCTAACATCCTAACATCTAGGAATATTGCACCTGTGTGCCAACGCTTGTTGAAGCCTCTGAGCACGTCAGAGGCGAGTCGTACCGTCTGGTTAGTTGTCCCAAGCCCTGCCCGGAATCCGAACTGTTCCGGGGGTAGGACCTGCGTATTGTCTATGAATCTGTTTATGTGTTTAAGTATTATCCTCTCGGTCACCTTGCCAAGGCTCGAAAGAAGACTTATTGGCCGATAACTACTCGCCTTGTTAGGGCTTTCGCTACCTTTCTTAATAAGTATGACTTTGGCCCTCTTCCAAGCGCTTGGAAAGTGGCCCAGAGTGATAATTGCGTCCGTGATTGTCGCAAGGTCCGTGAGTATGTTGTCCGGTAGCTTCGTCAGCGTTAGGTTAGTTATTGCGTCTAGCCCTGGGGCCTTTCGTGTGTTAGTCTGCCGCACGATCTCTTGGATGTCAGTCAGTGCGGTTTTTCGTACAGTCTGTTGAATTCTGTCATGTTTGGCCGTGTGACTGTCTTTGTTTTCACTGAACTGCTCACAGAGAACCTCTGCAAACAGTTCAACTTTGTCTTGTGGGTCTGTATATGTGACGTTGTCGTTAGTTATGTGAGGCAGCGGTTTTCTGCTGCCTCTGGTTAGAGCTCGAGTCAGTTTGGACACTGAGTTGTCCTCGTGAGTCAGAGTTTGAGTTTTGGTAGTTCAATCCTCGTTCACTTAGTCCGAAATCGCATCCTGACCCGCTGAGTAAGAACGTTGACTCTGACCTTGACCGCCGGATCACCAGTCCGACGTGCCAAGTTCTTGAGTCTGTTCGTTTCACGGATCAAGGACATGATCTCAGGCGGTAGTCTTCCATGTTTTGAAAACTTGGAAGTCTTAGTGATTGAGGTTAGAGCTACTGTCTGAGTTATTAGTTCTGTCACTGAGTCTACTGCCCTCTCCAGAGCGTCTAAGTTTGGTATGTCGTCTATCGGAGGAGAGTCTTTGAGAATGTTTTGGAACCTATGCCAGTTGTGGCAAGTCTTTGATACATATCCCTGTCCTCTTGAGAGCGGATTACCGTACTCAATCAGCACAGGGAGATGATCTGAAGACAGGGCCGGAATCGCGATTGAAGTCGACGTGATGTCAGTCTGTTTTGCTAGAAATATGTCTAGAATTTCGGGGGCGCCCCTGTCCCAGATGTGAGTAGGCGATCTTGGCGCCAACACTGCGAAGTTCAGGTGCTGCGAAAGCCGCCTTACGGCGAGACCACGGGTGTTATTGATCCTGCAGCCCCACTCGCAATGTTAAGCGTTCAAGTCGCCGCCTAAGAGGATTGGTTTGTCGTCAGTAAGTAAGTCTGCTAGGCTCTGGTCTGTTATGTTGGCTTTTGGGCTGCAATAAACCAAGCCTACCGTCAGAAAGCTTTGCATAAGTTTGATCTTCACGTAGGTGCCTTCAATGGTGTTGTTTTGAGGACCAGGCAGAGCCCAAGCAGTATAGCAGTTCTTGATAAGAACTATTGTACCGCCGCCGGCTCTATCCACTCTATCATTGCGAAACACTTGGTAATTTGGAACTGTGAAGCGCTGGCCTTAGAGCCATGTCTCTTGAATAAGAAGCACCTCAACGTTATGGTTTTCAAGAAAGTTGAGCAATTCAGGCTTCTTGCGTTTAATGTCGTTAATGTTCACTGTAACCACTGATAGATAAGCTGGGTCAAATTTAACCGCGGGCATTGTTGTTAGATGCAATCATAGGTTTATTGAATTGCTGCAGTTGGTTCTGCATAGACTGCATGAAAGTTTGCGTGGAAGCATGCATGGATGATATAAAATCGAACATCTGTGGGTTGAATTCTGTATTGCTAGGTGGCGCTACGGTAGCAGTCAATTTAGAGTTGTCCTGCGAGCCCCACTTAAAACTCGCTGGAGGTGACCTGGTGCCCTGAGGACCTGGAGGAGTTGCCGTGGCCTTGGAGCGTATGTTTTTGGGGTGCTTCTCGCAGCCGGAGTAGTTCGCGGTATGTGCACCTCCACAGAGTGCACATTTTGGGTCAGGCAACTTCTCCTTGCTCTTAGGACATTCACTAGTTAGATGCGAGTCAGCGCATCTAACGCATAAGGGGTCAGCCTGGCATTTGAATGCCGAGTGACCATAAGGCTGGCACCTGTGACACTGCGTGTCACGTGACTTGGTGCGTTGACTTTCAACTCTTACGGTTATGTTGTCTATGAGATTAAGATTGAATATTGCTTTCTCGTTTATCGGTAAAATAACTAAAACTAGGGGTATTGGTTTGCCCAATTTACTAAACCATCTGACGACATTAATTGGATTGAACCCTAAACTAGTCAGTTCCCCCTTCACCTTATCGGTCGACCAGTCCTCGAGCACTCCACGTAGAACTACATGGAGTGTTCGTTCTTCCGGAAACCGGTAAGAGTGAAAAGGGATCCTGTTGGTTTCAAAATACTTAGTTATAGAGCGGTAATCGGCCGGAGTGTCCGGAAAGATCTTAACTCCTTCCGGCACTACGGAGGCCTTGCCAAAATTAATCTTGTTGACCTTGAAATAATTGGCTATGTTTGAATACTTGGCCTTGTCTCTCAGGACAATGGGTGACACCCGGTACTTGGGTGGGCTAGATTGGCTTGAGGAGCCCTGGTTTTGGCTAGAAGAGCCTTGCATTTGGCTTGAATAGCCTTGGATATGTAACGCAGGAGGTTTAGGAATCATACCAGATTTTGTAACGGAATTGGGCGGCCTGGTGATCGGCCTTCGAGGGGCCTGAACCCTCGGGGGAGGCCGATTCGACCAAGTTAGGTTTAGGTGTTTGGGATGGATTGGTGGTTTTGGGGTGTTTCGATGGAGGTAGGTCGGGAAATTCGGAATTTTTAGGTGTCTTTAACGATTTTCTTTTATTTTTGTTTATTACTGTAGTGAATTCCTCGTTGTCAGAAGCCTCTGACGAGGTGTTTGGAGAGATGTACATCATAGGTGTAGATGAGTTGGTGTTAGTGTTGGCTTAACTACCTTGACATTTGCTCCTTGACAGCTGCAATAATCTCGTCCTGTTCCTTAATTCTGGCGTCCTGTTTCTTGAGTCTTTCCTCATAAACGTCTATGGCTTTATGTAGTCTTAGTCTTGAGGCCTGCAGGTCCATGCTAAGCTCTTCGTTATGCTTGAGCACTTCCTGGTAGTCGCTGATGGTGGGAGTATTTCCGCCGGGGGGATCGCCGTCCCCGTCGGCCATGGCTTGTTCTGTGTATTTCTTCTGGATTGGTTTTTCGGCCGGTATTCGCTGTTTTCGCCTAAGTTCGAGCGCTCTTCGATTGTGACTCCCTCTGTAAGGACAATCACCACGGAATTATGGAATATTCATGTGGTTTTTGTCTCAAAATGGACGACACTTAAAAACCAATGCCAACTCACCTGACAAAAAGCAGTACTAAATTTCATTAAGGAATGAGTTTCAGGCACTAAATAACCAACTGACTAAAGGCAAGATACAGGTAAGGCCTGAAACTCAAGAATGGGTTAGGTTAAAAATCCCACAAAGGTAAAATCTACTAAAACGGCAAACCGACGTAGAGTGACGTACGCGGAACTTCCCGAAACCAACGTGACAGGCAAGGGAACTTCCTTTCAAAATCTAAAATCTCCATTTCAAGATTTACGACTGGCCAATTGAAACATGGCGCGCCGCGCGCCGCGCGCCGTTCCAAAATCCGTACGCGTCAATATCGCTAACTAGAGTTTTGAACCAAAAACGAAATCTACGTGGAAGGAGAATATGAACCATTATTGATTTCAAATTTCAAGGAGAGGATAACTCCAATTTACTTCGATCGTCATTTCATTCACCTATCACGCGGCAGAGGTCGTCACAATAATATATATAATTTGGTCAGGATCGATAATTACTGCACGTTATAGTTAGCAATATAAAAAATATTTTCAGTAATTTCACTTGATCATTTTACTCAAGAGGATTTTTTTACCAAAGCTCCACGACTATTAGTTCTTGATATACAACATCTCGCCACCCTTAATGCCTTTATGCATGATGTGAGGATAAATGTAAAAAAAATATTAAACATTTTGACAGACCCATTTGTAACACTTTCCGGTCCATTTTTGAAGAATTTTCTAAAAAGTACTAGATAACCTGTAACCTGTAATGAACTTGTCTTTCGTTTCCTTCTTGCAGCAATAAACTAATATGTGAAAAACGTGGCATGCTTTTCTGGATAGAGCTAATTTCTTCATTAGCACAATAACAACATTTTATTAAAATTGTGGTCATAGTAATTATGCGAAATTTTAAGAATAATGTCATCCGTAATTGAAGATACTGGGCTTAGTAATAAACAAAGTAGTATATTTAACGTTACGTAAAAAGTTTTTGTTTTTTATACTATACTGGTACTTAAATAAATATTATTATCTTTTTAGAGACACAACAAGAATAACTTTGGTACCTTTTTATGGAGGTGCCAAAGGACAATCACTACAGATAACAGAAACATCAAAAGGTGAAGTTATATCCACTGTAATTGTAAGAACTCCTGACTCTCTACAATCGCCGTCTCTATCAGAGCAAACTGAAATAGAAATAGATCTCTCTGAACTTGAAAATCCTCCATTGCCTTCTAAATTTGAAACCGAATACTACGAAGGGTACGATGAGTACATAAAAAATATTCAAAACAAATCTATGGAAATTATTAAATTGCAAGAAACTGCAAAAAGTAATGGAGAACTTGGACATGAAGAAAAAGAATCTTATCAAAACCATATGAAGTCTATTAATGAATCGGCAAAAAAATTGGCAGAAATTCAAGATCGTACAAGTTCATCATTTGAAAACAGAGAAGGCTTAAGTCAATGGTTCGAACAAAAAAGGGAAAGCACAAGAGATAGAAATAAGAAACGAGAGGATGAAAAGAACAGCAAGAGAAACAACGAGGAAAAGAAAAAACAAGAAGAGGAAAAAGATAAAGATAATCAAAAAGAAGAAGTTGAAGAGGAAGAAAAAGAGCAGGATAACGATGAAATAGTCATTAACTTGCCTCCAGAAGACGCATCGGTTGCTGAAGCTAAACCAGTTGGTTTAGCTGTAGCAGGTAAGAAAGAACACTTGTTTTGACCTATTACAAATGAATATACTTACAAATGGTTTTCACAATATATTTCCTTTGCTTGCTTTGATATTTTTTATGGCTTCTAAATTTTGCTTTGATACAAAACGTTCTCTTTCAAATAGTAGGCATAGTTAAGTCATTTTGTAGGTATAAAACTATTCTTTTTAAATACAGGACACTATGTAGCTCTAGAATACTCCAATTCCTTTCGTTTACTCTATCTAATTTCAACAAATAAATATATGATGTGAATCAAGTTTGTTTAAAACACATATTTAAAGTTAAATATTGTGTGCTACAAAATCACGCAAGCGTTAACAATACCGGAATACGCAACTTTTTATTCTATTCGCATCCTGTCTCCATAACACAGAATCATTAAAATTTATTTTTTTTTGGTTTTCGTTTAATGATACGTTTTTTTTTAAATAAACAAAACTGACATCGCACACGTTTTCGCGCACAGAGGACTTCAATTAAAATACATTGAAATATCGATATGTGACCACTATTTTCTCAAAAGGTGTTTACGTTAGTAATTCGAAATTCAAAAAAAAATAATAATAATTTCGTGTCGATATAAGCAAAACGATTTTTTACATAAGTGTACACAATTTCGTAAAATCGGATAAATGGACTGCGAGGTATTTCAGACGTTTCATATTTTAGTTTGGGTTAGTTTGCTACGCTTTTTCTTATCTTCCAGATTTTATTGGCTGAGAGTGAATAAAATTAAATTAATTGAAATTAAGGAAATCTATAATAACCGATGCGTAGGCCAGAGAGGGGTGTCGTTAAAGCGTACAAATTAAGCCCTAACTCAATTAAGGGAGAGTAGAGGTGGGTTTATTTATTTAAGGACTTATTAGACGCCACTAGTCGGAGAATACCCAAGTTGAAATATGGAACTAACCCTGGCTTAGACCTCGCAACAAAATAAATTATGAATTATAAATCATCGTGAACACCAGAAATGTATCAAAAATTAAATAATAATAAGCCCAGAAGTCAATTATGTTGGGGTTTGGAACTTTCAGCAAAATGCACTAAAATGGAGTTTTATCCACAATACCGAAACATAATTATTGCACTCGACGCGCGTTTCGCTAACCATGTTAGCATCATCAGGAGATGATTAAAACTAAAATTAAAATCTACCTCTCTTTTATACTAAATGTTTGCTTAATCAACAAGGAACCAAAGGAACCAATCCTCGAATCCCACTAGTAACGCTCGACCAACTAAAATAATGGACTATACGAAATAGGCCCTCTATCTCCGTCTAAACTATTTTTACATTTAATAATTTCCATACTTTCACATGCGTCTAATAATCACCTATCAATTAGATTATGAATTAATATAAAATGTTTAATTGTTATTCTATGATTATTATCTAAAGCATGCTAGGCAACACTTGATTTTTCTGTTCTACCATACTTTAAATGAGCTATGTGTTCCTTGAATCTCAATTGTATAGATCTTCTAGTTTGCCCAACATATTTTTGGTTACAATCCATGCATCCATTTTCATATATTCCACTTCTTTCTAATATTTCAATTTTGTCCTTTGGACCACCGAATAATTTCTTAATGTTAAACTGAGATTGGTATACTACTTTTAAACCTACTTCCTTAAAAACTTTTTGGAGTCCTCTAATATACTGATGATTAATTATATGGTATCGAAACATATTTTATATTTTCATGCTGATTAACGAAAGAACTGGAAACACGAATGGTCTTTTTAAACAAATGCCTATTAATTAGTCGATTTTTAACTTGCGAAACCATTAACTTTCCCTATATTCTTAATTGTCTCCTTTTCATTATTAAGTCTTTCTCTGCTGAGAGGAAAATTAACCATACAGCGTACTAAAAAATGAAAGCTGGCCATTTTGTGTTGGTCGTAGTGGAAGGAGTCATTAGGAATATATCGGTTAGTGGCAATACTTTTTCTATAAATATCAAATTCTAGTGTGTTATTATCGTTCCTATTCACTAAAGTATTCAAAAATGGTAGTTGCCCATTGTTCTCGACTTCATAAGTAAATTGAATGGTGGGGAAACGATTGTTAAATTTGGTTACAAATCTTCGATATTTGCGATTTTTTGTCGAGAATCGCGAAAATGTCATCCACATATCTGTACCATACTCTTGGAAAATATCCGAACTCTTGACTGATTTCATTTTCAAATTTACTCATGAAAATATTAGCTAAGACCTTTTATAAACAGTTGCCCATTGCCGTGCTTTCAAGTTGTTAGTAATAGTTATTTTTATATTGAAAATAATTTTGATTTATGCAAAGTTTTGTTAAAGTTAAATATTCTTGTTTGATTTCGTTATCAAAACTGTTCATTTCGAGTAATTCACCAAGGTATTGCGAGGTCTGTGGAATTGGTACACTAGGGAACAATGAGCTAAGATCAAACACGATTAAAATTTCACCTTCATTAAGGTTCGTATCTTTAATTTTGTGTATGAAATCTAAGGAAGTTAGTACTCCTGAATTCTGTTATTTTGTAGGTAAATTTTCAAACTGGTTTGCTAGACACTTGGATATATTATAAGTTGGTGGTCCTATTGCCGAGACTATGGGACGCATTGCCTTCCCAGGTTTATGAATCTTGGGGAGACAATATAGTTTCGGCATACTAGGATTGCTCACAGATAATTTGTATTTAATCAGAATCAGAAATAAGGTTGCTACATTTCTTCAATATATTTTTAACTTGTGTTACCATCTTAGATAGTGGATTCCTTGAGATTTTGTTATAGGGCCCGGATTCGATTAAATTAACTCGTTGAAAATAATCGCTTTTGTCTATTTCTGCTTTAATCTCTTCATTATACTTATTCCTTTTCCAGGACGAGAGTTAACATTATTATTAATTACATTTTTTGAGATCTGATTCCAGCATGCTTTTCTAACAAATCCTTTAGTAGAGTCAGGAAGATGTTGAATAGAGCTTTATATAGGTATTACCTAGAATATCAAGTAAGTTATCCTTTGGTGGAGGCAATGAAAAATTCAGACCCCTATTTAAAAGATCTAATTCATCTATATTAAAAATTGAGAAGATAGGTTTTCCACAATGTTTTCGACTTCCTAAGAACTATCAGACTTAGGATGACATTTTTTGGCATATTGGCATTTGGCATTACTAAAAACATTTTTCTCTGGATCTTTATTAGGAAAATAGTTAAGTAACACAAGTAAATAATCACTCAAATAATGGATTACTAGAGGCCACAAATCAGGTAGAACGCTACAGGTAGGGTGCTCTACGTAGCCGGAGATAACCTAGTCCAGAGACCAGCAGTAAAGCTTGACTAGTTAGGCGTAGTCAGAAAAAAAGGAAGACGAAACCAAGAAGATAAAAGGCAAATACAACAGGACCGAAAACCAGAAATTTGAAAAAGAAGTAAACAAGATAAAAAAGAAGTTGGAACTGTACAAGAAGAAGTTGGAAATTAATAAAATGAAGTCGGAAATGTACAAAAAGAAGTCGGAAACGTGCAGAAAGAAATGAGGAATCAACAAGTAGAAGTTACCAGACTATCGAGAGGGTATTCGCCACAGGACAGCATATCAAACCTCTAACCTATGAAGGTCAAACATCCTGGAGAATGTACAAAACACGATTTGAAGCCGCTGCTGTTGCCAACGGTTGGAATAACGAAGTAATGGCTACAGATGAGTTTCAAGAGGAACTTGCTGTCCAATATTTCGGGGATGGTATCAGAGAAACTCAGAAAATGCTACGTCTCACCAAATTTGATAACAGCAGTGAAGTTTTGGGTAGAGCTCTAGAAATCGAGGCGACCTGTAACAAATCTAAGCCAAAAATCAGGGCGGTATCCATCCAGGAAGAAAATCTGGCAAACAGCTGTGAATTAACTGAGATGAGCGAAATTTTGAAGAAATTAACGGAAGTTTTTCAGGCCACGGGGAGATTCCGGGAGCCAATAGAAGATAGACCACGTAACCGAAATACTTCAAATCAGTGCTATAAATATGGCAGGACTGGACATTTCAAAAGAGACTGTCTAGTAAAAAGATTCCGGGAGCCACTAGAAGATAGGCCAACTAATAGAAATGTTTCAAATCAGTGTTATAGATGTGGCAGTACTGGGCATTTCAAGAGAAACTGTCTAGTACAACTACTATATAGATCTCCATCCAGAGATGTTAGGCGCTCAAAGTCGAGTGAGGAAAAGTTACAACAATATAACTTTAAGGTTAAGCTAAGGGCAAGAAGGTTACATAATAATGCAGATGCTTTAGCCAGAAGACCATGCGAGGATTATTATAAATATTGCCAAAGAATAGACTAACGAGAAGGAACCACTTCCATTAGGGGAATCAAGTTTAAGGTTGATCAGCAGTGGACCATAGAGCAACTTATAAAGGATTAGCTTGAGTATAGTGAAATAACACTACTGCTAAAAGCTAAGGAAGAACGTCAACCAAAACCAAGCTGGAGAGATATTTCAACTATGGAATTTACTTTTAAAGCTCTGTGGGCTTAGTGGGACTCCCTGGTAGTTGAAAATGGGCTTCTTAAACGAGCCTGTGAAAGCGCCGATGAAAAAGTAGTGAAAACGCAGTTAGTGGTACCAAGGAAGAGGGTATCGGAAGTCGTGGAAGAAGTCCAAAATGGAAAGTCTGATACTCATCTCGGAGTGAACAAAACGATTGACAAGATCCGCGACAGACTTTACTGGGCTAACTACCGTCAGGAAGTGAAACCATGGTGCCGGCAGTGTTCAACCTGTGCCGCAAGTCAAGGACCCGAAACAAGATTTAGGGGAAAGATGAAACAGTATACTAAGGGACTATCGTTTGAACGTATCGCCAGTGATCGAATGAAGACACGATATGATATCAAAGCTAACTCTATAGGATTTCAGATGAACGATAAA
>MU186257.1:28902-65750 GCA_016904865.1 Pissodes strobi | reverse complement strand
GATATGATATCAAAGCTAACTCTATAGGATTTCAGATGAACGATAAAATGTGGTTATATAATCCACAAACGAAGAAAGAAAAATCTCCGAAGCTACCGCCAGTATGGGAAAAGCCCTGTACAGTCGTCAAAAGAATTAACGACGTGTTGTATAGAATTCAACGTAGCCCCAGAAGCAAACTGAAAGTTGTCCACCTCGACAGGCTCAAAGCAAATCACGGATATGAAGTAGTTGATCGGGACGATCAGGTTTTAGGAGTCACGGCTAAAGACCATTCGATTTTTTTTGTTCTACCCTACGTTATTTCGTATATGAGTCATCGCCGGCCGGGAAAATTCGGGACCTTTGGTATGCGTGCAGCACTCGTCGAGAATAATATAGACATGGCTCCCTACGTCAGAAGTATTCGCGATATAATTTAGTCTGTATATAAATAGCGGGCAGAACGCGTGTTGTAGCTAGTTAATTAATCATTGAGTTCTGGATTGTGAAAATCTATAGTTGTAAAGTTATAAGAGTGGTTTAGTGTGTTTAATTGTATAGAGTGATGAAGAATAAAGAGAGTATTATTGCAAAATACTAAAAGTTGTGATTTCATCAGAACTCACGGAAAAGAGTAACAATATTAATTGAATGTCATAGCAACTGCATATTTTCTCTCATATCAATTAAAACATATCAACTTACATATACCTATCTGGACAAAACCAATATCATGGCTTTTCAGCGACAAAATTCTGAGAGATTAATGTAAATAACCAAGTGCCGCCAAGTCTCAAAATAAAAAAAAATAGTATTTTGAATGAAAATGCGAGATTCGGGTGACAATGTATTTAATGCGTCAAAAAGGCAGTCTATGAAAATATGCCTCACAAACAACTCCATTTGGAAGCCATTCTCCCAGTTTTTGAAGGGACGAAGATATAAGCCTGATAATTTTACTCTCGTTGCACAGTTGGCAAAAATCATCGAAAATATCGCGTTTAATGTAAAGAATGGAAATTTCGAAGATTAGAAAGAATATTCTGTGAAAAGTCTATTTCGTATACCACTACAAAGGCGATGCAAGGAAGCTATTTCAAGAAATACAAATTAACCTACTGACTTATTAACAGAACAAATACTGTGTTCTTGATATTTGACTTGTTTTTCTATTTGATGGAAAATTTTATATAAAGGATATTTCTCATATTTTATTCAAATTTCTTATTTTTTAGCAATTTCGTTCATGGCACAAAACCACTCACCTAACGATTCTTCGTTTTGTCGTAAATGTCATTCACGAAATTGCCTACAACAAATTCTTATAACACTCGCCCATTCATTACGAGTAGAGGCTCATACCGCATATTAACAAAATTATCAATAGACTAGTGTGATCATAAACAATAATAGTTATATGTTCTACGTTATTACTATATAGAATATATTTCCTGTTCCAGGCGGAAGAGTTGCCACTGAATTGATATTTTTTATGAATATTTTTCGATGTTCTTTGTTTTTCTTCACAAAGCATACATATTGGGTATAAAGTATGAAATAACTTAATGGTAGCATACATATTTCGTGTAGTTTTTCATCATAGATAAGAACTATATAATTTATCTACGCTACATAGATAATAGTCCTGAGCTTTGGCAATTTATTTTATCTCTGACTTTATTACAGGTGCCGGAGGTGTAGCGGCCAGTAAACCTATAGCAACTGCAGTGGTAGGTCCCGGCGGGTTGGCTATTGCTCGACCTGTTGCAACAGCGATCGCGGGAGTCTCACCAGATCAAGCACTAGTACCAATTTATGCTGAAGGACTTACCTCTGGATCCCATAAGAAAAATTCAAAAAACAATACAGATCAAACGAGCGAGATATTAAATAAAATCATTAGCAAATATCATCAAACTTAATTATTTATGTTATCATAGGAATATACTTGTTTCCATTAACTCATTTATCGTGATTTTCCCCAGTGATCATAATTCATTTCTTATGTGAAAAAATGCGAAAATATTATTATTGTTGCCTGCCTTATTAAGATAATTTTTGTTATCCCCGAGCATTTGATTCAACAACACATCAAACATTTCCGATCAGTTATTAAGGATTTTAAAAAAGAATTCAATCTGTCAGTATCCACTACTGTGTTATCATTAGACAATTGACTAGTCAAACAAATTTCAGAAAAATAGAATCACCTTCAAGACTACTGCTCCTGTCTCAAATACATAGTTTTATTTAAAGGTTATTCCTAGGGCAATCAAGTAACCGTTCAGGTCCGCTACTGTGTTCTCATTAGCTTTTAAAGATCCTTTACACAAATAGTGCCCTATGTAAAAATTAACCTCTCCTATTGGTCGATTCATCTCGTATTACGATATGCCTGCGTTATGCAATCGGTTTCTATCAAGAGCTCTCGTGGTGTAGAGGTTTAGATCGTTGGGTCTCACCTGCAAAACGCGGGTTCGAACCCCGTTGCTTTTTTTTATTTTTTTTTAAAGATTATGTTTCTAAACAGCTTTTTTTCTTGATTTTGGGTATGTCTTGGGTTAGATTGGGTTAGCACCTGGTTAGTTTCCTTTCCTTGAGCCCCCGTAGCGAGCGAAGGGCCATGCGGATCGACCAATGGGAAAGGCCGATTTTTATATAGTGCACTATTTGTGTAAAGGATCTTATAATGCTTCTCATTAGACAACTGACTAGTCAAACAAATTTCAAAAAATAAAATCACCTTCAAGACTACTGCTCCTGTTTCAAATACATAGTTTTATTTAAAGGTGATTCCTAGGTCATAGGTAGGACTGCCCGTGCAGGAAATTTTTCACTAGTCACCTAATAATGGCTATTTTTATGATCTTTGAAGCTTCTATCTTTTAACCTAGGTTCGAGAGTGGAGATAATAAATGCTTCATGGTCAACCATCAAAGAGTATGCATTGTCTTTATTCCAGACCAAAATTGATCGATTGAATACCGTTTGATAACTTGGCATAAATATTATATGATTAAAGAGCAACATGTGTGTTAATGTGGATGTGCGTCAACCTCCAAAAACACACTTTATGTGAAAAAATTTATACTTTCGTTTGAGGCAGGGCACTAATTTATATATCGACCTATCAGCCTTTATCAGACACTCCTTATGAAGGAGCTTTCAGATAACCCAAACTCACATAAGCGAGCAATTCTTTCACCAACTCTGTTCCTCATCTATATTAATGACCTACTGAGCAAAACTAATTTTCCTGCTTACAGTTTTGCAGATGACAGTACCATTGCCTTCCAATTTAGATCAGAAAAACCTACACTATCGACTGATACCTATCACCGCAGACAGGAGCAGATTACAATAATTATTCAAGATGTGGAGAAAATTGGAACTTGGGAGACACGAATTAGGTCCAGTTCAATGAAACAAAAACCCAAGCAGCCAGGTTCGCTCTGCAAAGCAAAGCGCAAATAAGACCGTGCTTCTAGTACTGCTCACACATCTGGGGTGTCGCACCTAAAGGCACCCTAAAGTTGCTGGATTCCTTTCAGAAGAGGGCTGTGCGTCTCGTCCGCGACGCGGTGTTGAACCGGGATCTGGAGAGTCTGAAACACTGCAGAAATGTGGCCGAGATCTTACGGCAGATGTTCCCAGAATTTGCCCCTCCTCATCCCGTCTCTGACAGCGCATGTCAGATAGTCACGACAGACGGCAAGAGAGCACCCGTTCATGGTACAACTGGAAACACTTAGAACATTGCTTTACAAGGAATCCTTTGTCACTTTGTCTGGCGCACTGCATCACTTCTTGGACATCTGTTTTCCCCAAATCACAACTTACAATATTCAAGTATCATGTCAATCAATATATTTGCATACCCACCCCTTGTCGACTGCCATAGGATCTCCCTCTAGTGTGCGTGCCACTGCCATAAAAAACTACTTGGAAAGTACAAATCTTCAGTATGTGAGTGTCGAAAATTAATGGAAATGTGCGGCTTCTTCTCACTCAGTGAATGGAATCTAGACATAATGAGGCACTGCTCTATTTGTAGGTAGGTATATATGATATTCGCAATAGCCGTCACTGCCCGAGTTCTTTGCTCACAACTCATTGTGGGTGTGGTAATTTATCCACGCACAACCTCGAGATTACGAAAGTTTGACGTATGGCATGTAATATGAGCTCGCCCACTCTCGTAGCTTAGATTAGATAAAAACATCAAATGCATCATTAGCAGCAGCAAGCGTGCCTACGCCTTGGTCTAGCAATAAAAATGCATTACAACACGGTTTTATCCACCATAGCATTCGGTGCATTGTTCCAAAGGTTCCAAACTGCAATACATTGGACCAAGTGGGTGACTTTGACAAAAAGTGGGGAGAGTCGTCCTCGTCATAACTATTCTACTCGTACGCTCAAGTAAAGGGTTGGAAAGCATGGGAACGTAAAATAGGCCTATGCTCTTTTCCGTTCCAGAAAGTGCGGGTACGACCTAAATCAGGGGGTCCGTGACTTGCAAAGTAAAACGTTTGCCAATAGAGAACTTCCAACATTCTCTTGACCCTTTGCTAGATTGAAAGCGACGCGGAACTTAGATCGTTACAACAACGTTGACGGTACAAGCCACATAGGAGGTCACGGTACCCTCGCGGGTATGTTAATAGTATATTATTTTATATGGAGGAAAAGTGATACTTTTCATGGCGCGCTCGTGTTTAACAGCCGAACGGAGTGAGGCTGGTAATAGAGAGCAAGCCATGAAAAGTAACTTTTCCTCCAAATAAAATATGCTGTTTTTTCTTCAAATGTCGACAAATTAATGCAAAAACATCTCTTTTTAATAGTAATAATATCTAATTATTATTAAAGATAAATGGGTTCGCAAGGCGGCTTAGACCACGGTCGTAGGTGGCCTTGCTTAGACCGGTGTCGATGAATTTAACATAAAGCTGTCAGTGGACACTGTCAGTGGACACTGTCAGCAATAATTATTTTTTTAAGATGGCGTCTCCGATTGCGTTTTAATTCCGTATTGATAAGCAGTTATTGAGTAAGTTCGATTAAATAATAACCAATTAGTTCCTAAATTAGTGATTTTTAGAAATGCAGTCACAAATTGAGTGGTAAATACAAATTGTAGTTTAATAAATCTTGAGTTGTTGAGGCTTATTTTGTTGTCTGTTTGTATTGTATCTATGTTGCTATGACAACACTTTTACCTCCGCCGGCGGAAAAGTGAAAAGTAAAGCTCCGGCGAAGGAAAAACGAAACTTCACGGCCGCCTACACAGTCGAGTAATGACGGATTTACTGACGTTTGAAGAAAAAAAAACATAGTAAAGAAAGACCGTGATTTACAAAAAGCCTATCTACTATTGACATTGTGAGATATCAAAACAATGTTCAACCAAAAACTTCCTTATATATACTTTGCGAGCGAAATATCGTAGGGGTAAAAGAAACTGACAGTGGAACGAGTCCATGCTAAGTGTTGGGCATTTGAGAAAAAAATAAGAAGTATTTTTTGGTATTTTACCATAGCGATACCATTTATTTAGAATCCATACTTAGTAATCTAAATAAATTTTGTAAACGTATGCGTTTTCAATTCGATTGAAAATCTGATGTTTCAACGATACCCATTTTGAGGCACCAATTTGTCGCAAAATTACTTTAGATAAATTTTAAATTTTTTCTTTTGCTAATTTTCAATATTCACCATAATTTAAAGCTGGCCCTGACCATGTTTCGATATCTAGCTTTAAATAATGTAATTCGCGGTTTTTTTAAATAAATATAAAAATAATGAAGATTGACTATAAATGCCAAAGAGTGATGATGTCACTAAGTACGGATTTTAGGCCATTATAGTTATTTTATAAAACGGTTAACGGATTGTCTCGAAAGTATTCATTTTATGGGTATATTTTCTTAATTCTCAATTTTTAGAATTTTGGCAGTAATAAAGGATAGCAACGTCTTACTGGGGTTTAACAAACTTTAATAAATAGTATTGTAAACAGTGTGTCAAAAAAGTATGGAAACGGTCATTTTACTCGGAAGCCCCTGTATCAAACGGCTTCAAATTTGGGATATAGGCATAAACAATGATTTTGCATTCATTGAAAATATTTTTGACAATGGACTTTTGCCGTTTCTACTAAAAAGTAGTAACAACTGTAATATTTTAAATGGAACACTCTGTATATTATTGCATATTTGGATTGTGCGAAAAAGTCTAGACGTATTTCATGAATAATACCCTATACCTATTTCTAAGGGTTTTTGAAATATTGTCAGTTGAAAATCGACCATTTACCAAGTTTGACAGCTTGTAAAATCTAAACGGCTAAAGATAGAACATAACGGTTTACACTTTCCTACATTGGTTTTTCATAAGCTATCGTATGACACTAATTTTATATTTAACCAGAGGTTAAATTTATCCGTGATTTTTTAACCTCTGGTTAAATCTAAAGTTAGTCATACGATAGCTTATGACAAACCAATATAGGAAAGTGCAAACCGTTTTGTTCTATCTTTAGCCGTATAGATTTTACAAGCTGTCAAACTTGGTAAATGGTCGATTCTCAACTGTAAATATTTCAAAAACCCTTAGAGATAGGTATAGGACATTATTCATGAAATATGTCTAGGCTTTTCCGCACAATCCAAATATGCAATAATATACAGAGTGTTCTATTTAAAATATTACAGATGTTACTACTTTTTAGTAGAAGCGGCAACACTGCATTTTTGAAAATATTTTTAATGAATGCAAAATTATTGTTTATGCCTATATCCCAAATTTGATGCCGTTTGATACAGGGGCTTCGAGTAAAATGGCCGTTTCCATACTTTTGTGTCACACTATATATTATAATATGGTATAAATTCAGGAGTAATAATAAATATGAATATGCAGGGTGTAATAAAGTCAGGGCACCAGCATTGGGTTGTCGGAAACCGTAAGAGAAGCAGTGAAGTTTAAATTGAGGCAAAGTTGCGTAATTTAGTGCTTAATAACAGTTTTCCGCAAATTTTCAAGATCGCGCCCTTCTGGCCAACTGCAGCCGCGTGCGAGAAAGTATCAAGTTCCGCCCTTATTAGGAAAATAAGTATTTATGAATATACACAAGATTTACAATATTTACATGGCAGTATTCGGCTCCTCCCCCTAGTGGGGAACGTGCTTCGAATTTCAGGTTTCGGAATTCCTACGGAGGATGGAATTGCTCTTAAATTTTTGGCAGGATTTTGTAATTGTGTGTTTGATATGATTATTTGAGTCATGTTTAATGTCCGTTAGATCAAATGTTAGCTGTGAGCTATTTAAACGAAATATGTAGAATTTATTCGACAGTTGTTAAATATAGCGATAGAAATTTAAAAAAGAAGCGTATAAGGCTCTACTTAAAGAAACTATATTTTTCTATTAATGAATAATGTACTTTTTTAAGTACCATCTAGGTTTTTGTAATTAAATGAATCTGGTAGCTTACGTAATACGCCTTCGTACTTGGGTACGTGTTGGGCAAATCTTAATTCTTAATCGAACGTCATTTGACCATATTGCTGAGAATGTATACTTAAAGATTTATATTCAATCTTTTTTTATGGTAGTAGCGCACACACACACTTATGGGATATCCTATAGCACTCCACGAGCGATGTGTGTGCGAAGATTGACACAGTTCTTGAATATTTGTAGGTTGTAATTAGGGGCAAAAGGATATCCTGGAAGTGAGTTCCACAGTGATGCACTGCGCCAGACAAAGGAGTCCTTGTAAAGCGATGTTGTTAGTGTTTTCAGTTGTACGACGTGCGCTCTTGCTGACTGTATGACAGACGTTGCTGGGGGCGGGATGATGCGAGCCAAATCCAGGTAACATCTGCCGTGAAAATATCTGTAAAACTGGAAGATTTCGGCCACCTGTCTGCGGGGTTCCAGACTATCTAGATCCCGGGTCAACTCCGGGTCATCGACGAGACGTACAGATCTCTTCTGAATGGAATACAGCAGCTTTAGGGTGGTGCGGCACCCCAGATATGTGTGAAATATTCTCTGCACCGACTTATTGCAGCAGCTGCTGCGGTGTATACAGTTTTTTGTTGCGAAATAGCGCAAGGCTGATTTTCCGATGTTAGCAACGTGGTCATGTCAGGACGTATTGCTGTTGACCGAGACACCCAGTAGTCCGATTGACGAGAATGAAGGAATGGTCGATCATGCCATAATGATGTCAGGGCCCGCAGTATTGGCTTTCGTGGTAAACGTGGCTGCTTGGGTTTTTGCTGCATTGAACTGGACCAAATTTCTGTCGCTTCAAGTTTGAACTTTCTCCAGATCTTGATTACTTGTTGTAATCTGCGGTGATAAGCCTGAGTCGCCGGTAAAGGTTTTGCTGATCTAAAGTGGGAGACAAGGTGAGTGTCATCTGCAAAACTGTAAACAAGATTATTGATTTCGGTCAGCAGATCATTAATATAGATGAGGAACAGAGTTGATGAAAGTATTGCACACTGAGGCGCACGCCCGCTTTAATGGTGAATGTGCCAGAGTTGTGTCCGTCAACTGCCACGTGTAGAGATCGGTCCTTCAGGAAACTAGCAAGCGAGCTGCAGAGAGACGCTGGTAGTCCGAAAGACAGCAGTTTGTTGAGCAATCCGTCATGCGCAACTCTGTCGAATGCCTTTGAAATATCCGACGTAATCGCTCGAGATTCTCCGTAGTTCTCAATATTTAAGAATGACAAATTTGACAAGTAAAAGTAGGCTAAGGAGGTTATTGTTTTAAGGGAATTATTTAATAAAGAAAATTTGAAGACAATAATAGGATACTATATACCTAGCGACTAAAGTGGTTTTACCCCGAGGCGAAAAGTTTCGCTGAGGGATAAAAAAAACAATTTAGTCCTGTGGTGTATACGCTATATTATGCACTTTGAAAAAATAATTACAGGAAAGAAAGAAAGGCACCATTGGCACTTACTTTATGTACAAAATATCATAAACGTTGTTTGGTTTTTATATTGTTGACACAACAAAATCCATCCAAAGTCTTGGTGTGTATTATGACCAGTTAAAAAAAATCTCATTACACTAACAAATTTATTCGCGAAAAACGTGTCACATTGCTGAAAATTTAAAAAATGAATATTGAAAAAGCCTCCGAACAGGCCATAAGTCAGTTGCTACCCCCAAAATCTCGGCATCTATATGAGAAACAATATACAGACTTTACAAAATGGTGTGAAGAACGAAGCGTGAATAGTTTCACAGAAGAAAAGGTGCTATTGACATATGTTTTTAATAAATTCAAGAAACTCAAGGCCTCGTCGTTGTGGAGCCAGTATTCCATGATAAAAACCACGATAATTCTAGAGACCAATGTCGATATTAGCAAGTACAGTAAACTTACCGCATTTTTAAAAAAGGAAAAATCATGGTTATAAACCAAAGAACCCAATGATTCTGGACTTACATAACATTAAAGAATTTCTACAACATATTTCTGCCTCCAATTTCCAACCCTTTTTTAACTTAAATAACTGTAGTGGAGTTAGCATAAACGTTAAAAATAAGGATACTAAAAATTAGGTTTTACTTAGTAAAAATAACTGTAAGCTTGTTGTGCTTACAAAACGATTTATAGAACTGTAAAATTCATATTACTAAATGAAAGTAGATAAAATAAATATACAGGGACTTTCGAATCTGTTACATTCTCCCCAGCTTCATTTTTGGACGTAATCTTCTAAGTACCTAGGGGGTCTTCTTAATCTACTAGGATTTATTCATAAAATCTGAGGGTCTTATGTATTTGAATGACATAACCCTTTGTGAGCGGAATTAACATGAACACGACAAAAATCTTCAAACTTTTTTATCCATAGTAAAGAAATATAATCTTACTATTAACGAAAGGAAGAACTCGTATTCTGTGAAATCCATTAAGCTTCTTGGGTATCTAATTGAAGACAAAATATTAAAACCAGACCCTGACAGACTTGAACCTTTGCTAAAACATCCATTTCCTACTGACACATCCTCCTTAAGAAGAACGGCATTATTCAAAATGGATCCCTTCTTTTTCTGAAAAAAATCATCGACTAGTTTCCTGTAAAATATTCCCATTGCCCGAACCCGCAATTGAAGGCTTCGAAAGGCTTAAAAGTGATATTGCCAGATCTGTTGTTGCGTCCATTGAAGATAGTATTCCATTTATCGTCGAAACTGATGTATCTGACCTGACCATTCTATTGCTGCTTCTTTAAGTCAAGATAGGAGACCTGTAGCGTTTTTCTCTAGAACGTTAAGTCAAAGTGAAAGAGGCCATTCATCCGTGGAAAAAGAAGCGTATGCTATAGTCGAATCCCTCAAAAAGTAGCGTTATTTTTTAATTGGACGTCATTTTCAACTTATCAAAACCATCAGACCAAAAATCTGTTTCGTTTATGTTTAATGCAAGGCATAGCAACAAAATCAAAAGTGAATAGATTCTTAGATGGCGTTTGGAGCTTTCTTGTTATGGCTACGATATAACATATCGCCCTGGCAGTTACAACACTGTTGCCGACACTTTTTCACGAGTTTGTGGAACCAGCAGAGAGAAAACACTGTACGATTTACATCAAACAATATGTCATCCTCACAGGAGTGATACATTGGATCCGATCTAAAAATATGGCGTTTTCAGTAGAAGATGTGAGGTTATTGACTGCATCTTGCCCAATCTGTGCTGAAGTCAAGCCAAAGTTTGTTAAACATAATGGAACTCTTATAAAAGCAACTTCTCCTATTAAAGAATAAGTCTAGATTTTAAAGGCCCACTTCCCTCTTCGACACGAAATAGATATATTTTAACTATCATTGACGAATTTTCTCGTTTTCCTTTTGCCTATCTTTTTCCCGATATGTCGGCAAATACAGTAATACTGGGTTTAAATAATTAGTTTTCTATGTTTGGGATGCTCAAATATGTTAATTCTGATCAAGGATCATCATTTATGTCCTATGAATTCAAATAATTTTTATACTCTAGAGGGATAGCCTCCAGTAGATCTACACCGTAAAATCCTCAAGGAAATGGGTAAACTGAACGATTTAATGGTATAATTTGGCAAACTATTTCTCTTGCTTTGAAATCAAGAGATCTAAAAATACAACAATGGGAAGAAGTCCTAGAAGTCACTCTTCATTCAGTTCCGTTCTCTATTATGCACTGCTACTAATTCTACTCCTCATGAACGCATGTTTCTTCATGCAAGAAAATCCACAAATGGGACAGCTATTCCATCTTGGCTTACAACTCCAAGAAATAAGATCTTCATGAAAAAGAATGTTTGGAATTCCAAGTACGACCCTCTCGTTGAGGTGAAGAAGGAGACTTGGTAGAGGCAAACCCCGATGCCATGGTTCGACAGTCAGTCGAGAAGAAACCGTTTCCTTAAAGCACTTAGCTCCCTGTGGAGATAAAACTCTATTCGAAAATTGGAGAAACTCTAGTATCTAAAGTCTCAGACATATCCGAGCTTCCATTATTTGAACTTGCGGACCCTACTCCACTACCTCAATTACATTCGGATGAAGAACCGTCAAACTCCGAACTTGCATGCGACTCCAAGGTACTTATTGATTCGGTAGTCAACAATGATCAAGAGAGTCCATATCCAGAGCTTAAAGAACAAAAGGCATATAAAATAAATCCTAGTAGAGAAGACCCCCTAGGTACTTAGAAAATTACCTTCAAAAATGAAGCTGGGGAGAATGTAATAGATTCAAAAGTCCCTGTATATTTATTTTACTTTAATCCCTTATATTGTTCTACCTTATATCATTTTATCAAAATGTCTATAAGTTACTACGTGGGCGGAATCAACATGAACACGACAAAAATCTTCAAACTTTCTTATCCATAGTAAAGAAATATAATCTTACTGTTAACGAAAGGAAGAGCTCGTATTCTGTGAAATCCAGCTTCTTGGGTATCTAATTGAAGACAAAATATTAAAACCAGACCCTGACAGACTTGAACCTTTGCTAAAACTTCTTACTGGCACATGCTCATTAAGAAGAGTGGTTGGTATGTTTGGTCATTATTCAAAATGGATCCCTCCTTTTTCTAAAAAAATTCACCGATTAGTTTCCTGTAAAATATTCCCTTTGCCCGAACCCGTAATTGAAGACTTCGAGAGACTTAAAAGTGATATTGCCAGATCTGCTGTTGCGTCCATTGAAGATAGTATTCCATTTGTCGTCGAAACTGATGCATCTGACCATTCTATTGCTGCTTCTTTAAGCCAAGATAGGAGACCTGTAGCGTTTTTCTCCAGAACCTTAACTCAAAGTGAAAGAGGCCATTCATCCGTCGAAAAAGAAGCGTATGCTATAGTCGAATCTCTCAAAAAGGGCGTCATTTTTTAATGGACGTCATTTTCAACTTATCAAAACCATCAGACTAAAAATTTGTTTCGTTGTGACACGTTTTTCTTATTGAAGTTAAAAGTAAAGATTTTTAATTAAAAGGAAACCTAGTCTCGGAGAGTCGTATTGCAAATGCCCGGCCCCGGTAGTGGGGCCGTTAGAGCGCCACCAGTTCTTCCCAACTAAACTGAAAAAGCTCCGCGGGTGTTGTGCAGGGTGGCTAGGCCCGCTTATTGAATCAAAAGGTACTCAATCTCAACCTAACAAGAAAACAAGAAACACAATATATAATTTAAGAAACAGTCTAATTGCTACTAAGGTTTTTTTTTTAAACACAGCAACAATACTACGGTAAAACGGCAAGTTAAAGACAAAGAATGTCAAATGATTATTAAATTTAAATAACAACTGGTAAAATATGGTGATTGTACGGAGACCAATTCTGTTGTTAACACCTGGTACTGTAGGCCTTACTACTATATGCACTAAACATTACAAACCGAAGTGATCACTTTGATGTTACCTAAGCTAATTACATATATGTATGCGTGCGCTAGTAGTATAACCAATTAGTGAAGCGGCTTTGCAATGGATTTCTCTCTCAGTCACCAATTCGTGAGGATAATTATTTTATTTAATTTAATTTAAATCAGACTAGGGGTGGATTCGATTTAACGGTTCTCCCGTCAACTATATTATATATGTGATTGTGGGTGCCAAGCTCTTAGAGACGATGCAAACAGAAAATAGAATATTTAGATAACAATAACTAGAATTTACAGAGATAAAAATAATTCTCGTCTCATAGAGCCCAGTCCTGTAATAAATCAGAAAAGATATATTTTTTTAAAGCAATATATTAATTTAACAACTAATTTACAATTATCAATGATGAGGTTTTTCTTTTTAAAAATTGTTGAAATGCATATAATCGGATGTAAATACAACTTATCATATATTTAATGAAGTTTAAACTTGACTAAATTGACTAGTAATGTGAACAATGAACAAATTTAATTATTATAATAAGTTAGGTCTAAGCAGACGATCTTCCTTTTGAGAAAGATTACCTATTTCCCTCAGTTATCTGTATCCATAACGATAACTTCATTCAGCTATTTAGCGATTGGTTAGGATCTCCACTGGAAACCTCTACTGCCTGTGCCTAAGCTCACCCGCTATAGGAGTGTCCAGGTCTTACAGATAATCCTAGTTGGGACTCCTACTTGTTTGCACGACAAAGCTGTAGATCACCAAGATCGTTACATGGAAAAAAGAATATATATGTCTTAGACCAACTACTAACTACTGCTTATTAACTAATTATACAGAAGGGTATCCTATGGACCTCAGTGTGACATACAAGGTTTTAACCAAGAACTTGAAAATTTACTGGTTACAGCAAATATAATCAGAACTTAAATTTCAACTTAAAGTTCAGCAAAAATTATAAATAACTATGATTAAATAACACTATGAATAATTACTGTTACTCAAGATATTTCCTTTCTTTACTTAGAGTAATGAAATTCAAAAGAAATTATGATCAAAATTAAAAATTTAAAAGACAATTATGAAACTTGTCCAAACAGTGGCTCTCAGCACCTTCAAATAGAAAATAACTAGATTTTAATAAAAAAAATAGGAAGAACGACGTATAACCTCTCTTAAAACAAGTCTAATGACTCCAGATAAGTAATTCCTTTAATTAATCTGTAAATATGGCCCTTGGCACATAAATAATAATTTGACGTAAATTACGTCTTAATTAATCAAAGATAAAGATAAGATAATTACTATCTCGCTTTGAGATAAGAACTTAGATAAACGATAAAGAAAAAATAAACCAGGTAAATTTACACACATGTGCTTAAACCCCTTTTATATACAAATCAATGCCGGTACATCATTGGTCAAACGTGACACGATAAGTGATAATAATTATAGTTTGATGTTACAAATCAACCGAAAGATTAATGAAATAAGCCTGAAAAACTACGATCAACAATACTACAAAAGAAAATTCAGCGAAATTCTACTCAAATTCAATTAACTACCTTTTACAGGAACATATAAAATTCGCTTTGAGAATCTTCCAGGTAATACTGTTCAATTTAAATGAAAATATGTAAAATCTAAAATCACATGTATGACCACTAAACGATGAAATAATTACGTTCTCTATATATTTGGATTAAACCAGTATCAAATTACATGAATTTGACCGATAAGATACACAATTATTTACCAAAAAACGGTATTCAAACCTAAAGGTCACCATAAAAAATTCAGATTATTGAAATCGTCAAACACTCGAAAGTGCAATATAAAAATGCTAAATTCTTTACTTTAGTGAAATATGATTAACCGAATTAAAAACAGTTAGCAATTCTGTATTTAAAATATGAAAATACTATTGAAAAATATGCAGGATGAATAGAATATTTTAAGATCAAAAAATTTATATCACTTACACAAGATGATATGACCTTCCTTTCAAAATTTGCACGTTTTACCTATTTAAATTCAATGGCTTTTCATTGGGAAATTTAAAACACGTAACAACCATTGTAGGAAACCCGGCGATAAACTAAGGAAACATTCAACATACGCTAAATGTAGCAGTCTATCGTAGATTACAGGCATTGAACAACACTCTAGGTTCTTCAATTAACTTGTAAACGACTAGTTTTTAGTAACACGTTTTATTTCGTCAATATTATTACAGCCACTATTATTTCCGCCTTACACCTTTTAACTTTTAACTTTTAACTGATTTTTCGCCCTTCTTGTTGCCCTTGGTACCGCCAGTACCAACGGCCGCCCTTTGTTTCGTCGCCTTTACCATTTCGGCCGCCTTTTGCTTCGCCGCCCTTGCCATTTCGGCCGCCACAATCTGCTGGATACTAGTTGCCAAACCGCCTTTCAACAGCTTATGTACCATGGAGACTGTTTCGTCTTCCATCGCCGAATCGCCTTCGCCGTAGTCACCGTCGCTCAATTGAAGCTCGTAATCGAACTCGTCACTTCTGCCTTCCTCCATAGGCAATTACTAGAAAAACGCCTTTTAAACACCAATACCAATATACACAGTTAAAATACGCCACAATTTTTACAATAATCACTAATTAATTATCACACACTTGTTTATTATTATCGTGAATATCTGAAAAATCGCCAAATGTCAATCCACTGTCAAGGATAGCAACAAACGCCCGCCTTTTGTTATGAGTTTTTGTGATATCGCCACTCACAATAAAAGAAGAAGTTGCCACTGCGATTTAACTCGCCGAAATCGCGTATTTCACCGTTCTCCACAGCAAACAACACAATACGTAGGTTATCCGACTTCTGATCTGTAAATGACTAGTTTTTAGTTACACGTTTTATTACAGCCACTATTATTTCCGCCTTACACCTTTTAACTTCGCCAGTATAGTCATCATAATTACATACATGAGTCGACTCTGCTATTCATACAGTAACTATATCTACACCTTATTTCTAATCTATCTATATACTCCGTATTATATAAGACCGATTCGATTCTACTGATGCGCCATTCGTTTTCCAGGGTTGTCACGTCCTCGCCTATTTGAACGTTGCACGTCGCCTCTCCATAATTTGCTTGTTACACGAGATACGGATAAGCCCGTTTCCGAACAGATGGCATTCCCAAAATCAAGCGATCTGCACCGACACAAATCCATAAATTAAAGATACAAATCTGCGTACCTGTTCTCCTTAAAGTTAATAGTGCAAAATATATCCATTCACAGATACTTAGATGTCACTGCAGATCATTATACCGAACATTGAAAACCATTGATAACACATATTTAACATATATTCCGTTACATTAGCTGCACCAATTATAAATATAGCAATATCAATATGTACTGATAAAGGACCACAATAATTATTTCAATCGACTCGATAAATTAATAAAAAAGAATAAAATTATTGAAAACTATCTCATAGCTCGACCATCCATGCTTGATTTATATTTAAAAAAGAGATAATTCAGAGCGATTATATTAATCGGTCTGATAAACAAGTGAATAAATGAAAAATAAAATTAATGAGAGCTATCTTAGAGCTGGGCGGTCAATATTTGATTTATATTAAAGGAATAAGGACGATTATATCAATCGGTCAGGAAAATAAAGGAACAAATCAAATTAATCTATCTAACAGCTTGGCCGAAAACACTGAATATATATTTAAATATTAAAAGAAATGATTATCAATTGACCAAAAAAAATAAATGAATAACTAAACTTACCGCAAAATACAGCATTTTTTCCCTAAATGCAGTATATAAAATGAAATTTGAAGATATTTTACACTGGCAAAATCGTTACATCATTTATGTTTAATGCAAGGCATAGCAGCAAAATCAAAAATGAAAAGATTCTTAGATGGCGGTTGGTACCTTCTTCATTAGGGTAGTATGTGGACTTTTGTAACGGTTTTCTATACTGCCTGTAGATGTGTTTAAAATTCGCAACACAGTAGTTTCATAAATATTTTTATTTAGATGTCTAGCACTGAATATATCTGCTGCTACCCTGGAACTTTGATGATTGTCGCCACATATTAAGACAAGCTCATTTTTTTATTGCAAACTTAACTTTTCTTGGGGCATCCTAAATACGGTAAACGGCAATAAAATGTAAAATAATTTTAAAAATAAATAAACTATAAAAACATTATAAAAATTAGATCAGTAATAATACTACTAAATCATTTGACACGCCAATAATAATTAATTAATTGTTCCACGGCTCCTTCGATCGTGAACCTATCTATGCAAGCATCAACTGATAGTATTGTATTTTTTAATTATTAAGGAAGTTCTGTATCCTTTATTTACTTCTTATTTGCAGAATTTAGTTATGAAGACAAAATAATGTAATGTAGACAAATGGGGAGTGGCTAGTGTTTTCAGTTTTATTTACTCGGGCTTTTAATTAAGTTGCAAATACATTATTACAACAATAGCGGCAATGCATGATTCCAACTATATTTAATTGTTGATTTGAATGAAGAATTTAAATAAAAATTTTGTGTATAGATTTATCAATAATAAATAGTTTCGAGATCGTAATGTACTGGAGGTATTTCAGTGATCTCTTATGAAGCAGCTGAATGAACACATAGCGAATGTAAAGATTTTACTTTTTTCCAAAGAAAAATATAAATAGCATGCCAATGCTTACGAAACGTTATTTAAAACATTACCTTTCGCTTTACCATTGTCTTTATAAGAAAATAGTCGTTCAACGGGGCCTGTGGAGAGGTGCTGCCCCCAGTGGCTGGCACCAAAAACAGTATTTCTGAATGAAAACACGTGCAATGTTTACCCTACAGACGAAAAGGAAGGGGTAGAAAGGGGAATACAAAATTATATTGGCCGAGCCGTAGATTTCCAAGAAATGATTTTCAGCCAAGGCTAAGTGGCTAGAACCGGTTTTATCAGTTTAATTTTTACACACAGAATGAAATTTCCAATACCTGCTTCCCCAATCTTGACTTTTCAATTGAATTTATTTTATTGTTTGGGAAAATGGTTTTTAGCATTTTTAACACATTGATTTTTGTGTCAATTTCTATAGGCCTAATTGAATTGATGCAGTAGTCTAAGAAAATAGATTTGCATATGCCATTAAAAAATGGGAAAATAATAAACAATAATGAAATCCTATTTGGTAAATGTAACACGTTATGACTTGATATAAGTAAAATTTTACAATATAAACTGGATATTTTAACGCATTCAAAATTAGGAACACTAAAAACATATTATTAAACTATAAAAAATTATATTTATAAAAATTGATTATTCGTTTCCTATTATTAGTCAAAAAGTAAGGTATTACAATTTTTAAACTTACAATGTTTGTAGAGAAATATAGATAAAAATTAAATTTAGTTCCAATAGTAGGTAGATATAGTTATTTTATGTATTTTTTCTCCTTATAGAAAGAAGACAATTAAAAATTTTCTGCAATTTTATGCTTTAATGCACCAGAAACATGTATTTATCAAATTATTGATTAAAATGTCTTGTTATTTGGAGATTAATAATAAAATTAAATATTTTTATTTTAATAAATTTCATTATTTTTGCAAAAGAGGGGGAGATAAGAAATAAGGTGTTTAAAAACTGAAATCAAAACTCTTACCACTTTGGATAAGTCTTTATTTAATATGAGTTCGGCATATATTAATACTAATTTATGTATCGGTACATATAATATTGCTCCAGGCCAACAGCCAATGTTCAAAACTTTCAATCGCTTATAGCCATTATTATCATTATTACATAATTGACAATCAAATTAAATTAATATAAATGTACTCTTCAAAATATATACTGTAGTTTATTCGCTATAATCAAGTAAATAATTTTTGAAAAAATTCGGATTTAGGATAGTGAAATAAACAACATCCGAGTAAAACTATATTTACTCGAAAATTAAACAATTCAATTGATAAAACACATCAACCTATACAACCCTTAAAACTAAAGAACTAAGAAGTGTATATAGTGTGCTGTGCTGCAACTTCTGGTTTGATTCATCCCTTATTTTCAACTGATCATTTTATGTTCACTTGTATTATTTCCCTTTGAAATAATTCATTTATTTTATCTTAGATGCCAAATTTTTTCATATCAAAGTTTTGTGTTATTGCCTATCAAACTTGTAAAGTTATACATGTTCTTAAAATAACTTTCTTGTATATTATAAGTTACAATTAATCACCAGTTAAGGAAATATGAAACCATAATTATTTTTGCTATTTTTCAATCAGAAGTTGCTAATATAGCTATTGTGATAAACTGATGTATCAAGAGATTAGATCGACTACAACTCCATAAATAAGTACTTATAAATATTACTTAAATATCGAAAAGTAATTGGACTACATTAACATAGATACAACCTAAAAGCATCACCATTTAATAAGAATCAACTAATAAATTAATTGTAATCCGTCGATTAATGTTTTATCTTTATTTAAATATAAGATGATTCACAGATCTCATTTAGTAGTATTTAAAAATTTATATATGTATATATATATTAAAAATTTTCAAATCATATTCAAAATCATGTTTCCTGACAAACAATGTTTGTCCATAAAAGTTACTTTTTAATTTAAAAAATTCAAACTCGCTAGAAAAATATTACTTTTTTACACTGTGAAAAAATCCTTAATTGTAGTAAATTGGAAAAATACAATTATATACATTTAAAGTTTTATGTTCCAGTTAAAAAAACTGCAAACAACTTTTTTGAATACTAAGTAACTAAAAATAACTCTTGGAGTAATATTAAAATGTTGTTTTTTACTCCGTGAATAAAAGTGGATAGTGAATAAAAAAATTATAATGTCAATTCGCATTTTGAATATGACTTACACTGTTTATATATTAAAGTCCTTAATAAAATATTAATTATGAATTCCCGGTGGGATAAACATGAATCACCTTCAAACCAGCTTATTCGGGCAATAATTGATTTTTTGTTTTAAAAATAAATAGTACATTGGACATCTCTACGCTTTGCTGTATTGAAAGCCATCTAAGTGGCTTTAGCATCAAATTAATTACAGAACAATATAGTGCGCATAGCTTTATTTCGTAGCAACTGGAGTCTTTGTATATCAGCCTTTTTACCTGATATCAACAATGAAAAACAGTAATTGAAATGCGGATATATAATGGTATTATATATAAGAACACGACTCCAGTGACTAAGAATCTCAGCTATTCTCCTAAAAAATTCTATCTTTTCTAACTTTTTTTTCTAAGATGATCTACATGTAACGAAAAATTAAGCTGAAAATCCAAGACTACCCCTAAATATTACTAGATGCATTTTCAAATAGGCTATTAGATATCTATCTTAATCCAATAATTATTTTCTAGAAATCTATTACAATTCTGCTTAGAGCCAAAAAACCATGTACTTTGTCTTTTTTTTTAACCTACGCCTATTTACACACAACGAGTTATAAAGGATGTCAAGTTTTGATTTCATAGTATCTACTACCTGATTAAAATCCTTCCCGCAAACACAGATCAACATATCATCCACAAACAAACTTAGAAACATATCATTTAAAACTCGGTCTAGGTCATTGACATATAGTACAAACTAAAGGGGGCTCAGAACACTGCTCTGCGGCACCTCTATCTCACTATCAAACGGATTTGAGGACACATTATTCACTCTAGTCACATGGGAGCGATCCTCCAGGTGATAAGTGCACTGTTTGTAATTCCGTAGGCCTGTAGTTTGTGGATAAGTCTTCTCCTATTGATGGTCTCAAACGCATGCTGAAGGTCAATGAAAATGCTCAGGACAACATTTTCATCATGAACATATGAACACCATTTCGAACACACATACTGTAATGCTGACTCGCACGAATGTTTTTCCCAAAAACCCGACTGACCTTTAAATAACAATTTGTTTACCTCTAGAAACTGTCGCAGTTGTGCATACCACAATTTCCAGAATTTTGTCTATTACAGATAATAAATTAATGGGTCAATATATTCTTCTGGTTTATTTGGTCTAGGCACTTTCGGGATAGGCACAATAACACTACTGGTCCTAATTTCCTTTGGAACTCTTCCTATTGTAAGGGATGTATTGATCAGGTGACTGCTTTTTGTGTACTTGATCAGGTGACTGCTACTTGTGTACTTAAAAATTTAACTGCTCAGATTTCTTGAACCACATTTAATGGGAAAATATTTGGCACCAATAACGAAGACATACTTTGTAGGCACAGCGATCAAAGAAAGCTTTCTCGCCCAGGGGATGTTCCTTTACAAATTGATGCTCTCAAAATAGACGTTATCTGAAACAAATTAAAATCTAATGTAATTTTGACTTAGTTTGTAAAGAATTTGGTTGTCAAAAACTGAAACAAATAAAAAAATATAAATGTGGAACAACCCAAAAAAGTAAATTTAAAGACATCTAAACGCGCGTGCTTTAAAAGTGCTCTTATACACTTATATCATAATATGCTATTAATTAAATTCAATATTCATTCCATACATTTGTCATCCTTCCTTATACATGCCTATCAATCAATTAATTAACTATTCAAAACTGTTCATAGACACCTAGACGTGCAACATCTGTGTATATGTACTTACGTACAAAATAAACGTTAATATTATGAGAAAGCATACTGATGGATATAAAAAAGTAGATGTAAAGATTTACCCTCTCTCTATCTACATATATATGATTATTAGAAAAATGTTCATCCTATTTAATTAAACTTGTTCTGTGTATTAAACTTCGAAACTGCTATTGCAATACTCTGATTTCCGACAAAAACTACAAAACAAAGGAAGTGGGTACTTTTGTACTTACCTAGAAAAAAAACGTAGATAGATAATCGCAATTTACTCAGCCAAAATTAATCATTACAACCCAAACACAAACATTTTACAAAGTAAAGCTTCTTCAACTTGAACAATGGCGGAAAATTAAAAATAAACAATGAGATATTCGGAATTATTAGCAACACTCGTCAACGCGGCTCCACTCCGCGCCGCCAGGTAACAGCCCTTGGGAATGCACCAATAGAAATGTAGGAACTCCCTCCTTGCAACGTCTCTCGTAGGACCCGTAGTAATTTTTTGAAATTCAAGAATGGGCACATTTCAGGCCGGACGCCATCTAGCGATGAGGCCCTTTTTCAGTTCGAGGTTGAATAACTATTTCCCTATATAAACAAAGGCTTTACTAAAGAGTTTCTTTGCCAGAAAAGGATTTTTCCAAATGAACTATTTTTTTCTTGGAAAAAAATAACTTTTTATTTTTTTGTCTATATTATCTATTTTATGATCATAGCTATAAAATCTCATTCTAAACAACTTATCCTAATAAAATTTTGCGATATTTTTTCAGATAAGTGCGTTTTGAGTCATATTTTTGAAAACAAATAAATTTCCCGCCAAACCCCAAAAGGCGGACGGCACTGTTTAACGTCTTTTGGGGTTTTCTTTGATGCAGAAGCGATTGTCCATATCAATTTTTACCAAAACTCATTAATAAAAGAAATTCCATATTCGTACTTTCTGCCGGTCACTGTATAAAACCTAAGCAAAAATATAATTTTCAATAACAAAATAAATTCCCTTTGATCAAATATTTTAAAAATATCCTCATCAGCAATCAGCCTATTGTCATCCACTGCTGGACGAAGACCTCCCCCAGTGTCTTCCATCTGTTCCTGTTTTGTGTAGTGATGGCAAACGAATACTAGAACTGATCCCAGGATCTGATCCCTGACGCTCGGATCACGTACCTGATCCCAAACTTAAAAATGAATAGTTCAAAAACTAGTACGCAACCGTAAATACATGAAGTGTGTATCGTGACGGTTAACGCTAACGGCACTGATTCCTGATACAGGAGGATGCGCGGAAGCAAGAAGCACCACTGTAAGTAAAATCTCGGACTAGGCAATTGTTTGATTCCCTGATTCCGAACCGCGTTTCGCTTTGTGTGTTTCTTGCGGTATCAAAATGAATAGAGCATTCCGAAGAGTAATAAGCAAGCTTATTAAATCCTTGGTAATAAGTGATCCTACTGTACGTGTAGGTACTAACTAGACTAGGATCCGTTGGATCAAAACATTTCTTCTGATTGGATTACTTTAAAATTGGTGACTACTGAGACTGAGATTGTGGCTGTCCTTTGAGTTTCAATTAGTGTTAAATAGGCGAAATACTTTAAATTTTAAGTGGATTTAAACGTTTTATATTCTTGTGGTATTTCAATTCAAGGGCTTCAATAGGATTGTATACTATTATTGTATCGTGATAAGCATAGATAAATATTAAGGTGATAAGGTACTAAGTAAACTGAAGTAGGAAATTGATTTATAAAAAGTTTAATAATAATCAGACATTTATAGAATAAAAAGCTAACAAAACGTAAACTAGAAATACGCATAAGTATCTTGCAGAAAACAACATATTACCAAAGACAATTCACAGATTGTCTTTGATATTACCGTTGACTGCTTTGGGATTGGTATCAGGAACTGATCCTGGGATCAGGTATTTGCGCATATGGGATCAGTTCCGAACTGATTCGTAAAAAAATCGGGATCAACCAACACTAGTTTTGTGCCTCTCCGATCCAATTCCCTGCAGCTCTTCTGAGATCATCTGTCCATCGGGTTGGCGGCCGTCCTCTGCTGCGCTTGTCAGCGCGCGGTCTCCATTCAAGTATTTTCTTGGTCCATCGGCCGTTCCGCATTCTAGCTACGTGCCCTGCCCATTTCCATTTCTGCTTTGCCACGTACTCGATCACGTCGGTCACTCCTGTTATTCGCTTTATCTCGTCGTTCTTCACGTGATCCCTCAGTGACATCCCAAGCATTGGCTGTTTCCATTTCTCTTTGATGTATCTTTAATTTTCTCGTAGATGTAGCTGTTAGAGTTAGAGTTTCTGCATCGTACGTTAGTACCGGCAGAAGACACTGATCATACACTTTCCTTTTCAGGCAGATTGGTATATCACTGTTAAACGTCTCTCTTAGTCTGCCGTAAGCTGCCCATGCCATGTTAATTCTTCTGTTCAGTTCCGCTGTTTGGTTATCTCTTGAGATCCTAATTTCATGTCCGAGGTAGACATATTTGCCCACTAGTTCGATAACTCCTCTCTCAGTTTTTATGTTTCCGCTTGGCACTAAATTTGTCATCTACTTCGTCTTTGATAAATTAATCTGTAATCCGACAGCCGAACAGGCTTCTTGGAGTTCTTCTACCATTATTCTTATGTCCTTTAGATTGTCGGAGATCAGAACAATGTCATCAACATATCTCAGGTTTGTTAAGTTTGTACCATCAATTCTTACGCCCTTATCATCCCAGTTGAGTCGTTTCAGTGCGTAATCTAAGATAGTAATAAATAATTTGGGTGATAAGGTATCCCCTTGTCTGACTCCTCCAGCTGTACCTTCATCGCTGCGTTTTTGTAGATGTTATATATTAACCTTGTATATCTGTAGTCCACTCGGCACTTGTCTAGTGATTCTAATACTGCTTGCAAGCTTATCGAGTCAAAAGCTTTGTGGAAGTCTACGAATATTAGGACTAGTGGTCTGTTATATTCAACTGATTTCTCTATTAGGATCTTGAGGCATTGTAGATGGGCATTCGTCCCAAATCACTTGCGGAAGCCGGCTTGTTCAAAAGGTTGATAGAAATCGAGTTTGTTTTCCAAACTCACAGTTATTATCCTTGTAAATAGTTTGAGAAGGTGGCTTAACAGGCTTACGGGTCTATAATTTTCTAAATCTGCTATGTCTCCTTTTTTATGTAGCAGAATGGTGATAGCGTTGTTCCATTTGCTGGGAATTTCTCCATCTACAGGCGCATATTGAAAAGCTCCATAATTCTATTGAGCAGGCTTGAAGTTTAAATAGAGACAAAGTTGCGTAATTTAGTGCTTAATAACAGTTTCCCGCAAATTTTCAAGATCGCGCCCTTCTGGCCAATTGCAGCCGCGTGCTCTCGCTCGCAGTATCAAGTTCCGCCCTTATTAGGAAAATAAGTATTTATGAATATACAAAAGATTTACAATATTTACATGGGAGTATTCGGCACCGCCCCCCAGTGGGGAACGTGCTTCGAATTTCAGGTTTCGGAATGCCTACGAAGGATGGAATTGCTCTTAAATTTTTGGCAGGATTTTGTAATTGTGTGTTTGATATGATTATTTGAGTCATATTTAATGTCCGTTAGATTAAATGTTAAATGTTGTGAGCTATTAGAAATTTAAAAAAGAAGCGTATAAGGCTCTAATTGAAGAAACTATATTTTCTATTAATGAATAATGTACTTTTTTTAAGTACCATCTAGGTTTTTGTAATTAAATGAATATGGTAGCTTACGTAATACGCCTTTCTACGTGTTGGGCAAATCTTAATTCTTAATCGAACGTTATTTGACCATATTGCTGAGAATGTGTATTTAAAGATTTATATTCAATATTTTTTTATAGCAGTAGCACACACACTAAATGGATATCCTATAGCACTCGACGAGCGATGTGTAAGCGAAGATTGACACAGTTCTTGAATATTTGTAGGTTGTAAGTAGGGGGAAAAGGATATCCTGGGAGTGAGTTCCACAGTGATGCAGTGCGCCAGACAAAGGAGTCCTTGTAAAGCGATGTTGGTGTTTCTAGTTGTACGACGTGCGCTCTTGCCGTCTGTCGTGACTGTCTGGCGTTGCTGGGGGCGGGATGATGCGAGCCAAATCCAGGGAACATCTGCCGTGAAAATATCTGTAAAACTGGAAGATTCCGGCCACCTGTCTGCGGGGTTCCAGATTCCGGGTCAACTCCGGGTCATGGAAGAGACGCACAGCACTCTTCTGAATGGAATTCAGCAGCTTCAGGGTGGTGCGGCACCCCAGATGTATGTGAAATATTCTCAGCACCGACTTATTGCAGCAGCTGCTGCGGTGTACCTATACAGTTTTTGTTGTGAAATAGCGCAAGGCTGATTTTCCGATGTTAGCAACGTGGTCATGTCAGGACATCTTGCTGTTGACCGAGACACCCAGTAGTCCGAATGACGAGAATGAAGGAATGGTCGATCATGCCATAATGATGTCAGGGCCACAGTATTGGCTTTCGTGGTGAACGTGGCAGCTTAGGTTTTTGCTGCATTGAACTGGACCAAATTTCTGTTTGAAGCGACAGACAGAAGCGAGAGTTTGAACTTTCTCCAGATCTTGATTAATTGTTGTAATCTGCGGTGATAAGCCTGAGTCGCTGGTAAAGGTTTTGCTGATGTAAAGTGAGAGACAAGGTGACTGTCATCTGCAAAACTGTAAACAAGATTATTGATTTTGGTCAGCAGATCATTAATATAGATGAGGATCAGAGTTGATGAAAGTATTGCGTACTGCGGCATGCCCGCATTAATGGTGAATGTGTCTGAGATGTGTCCGTCAACTGCCACATGCAGAGATCGGTTCTTAAGGAAACTGGCAAGCAAGCTGCAGAGAGACGCTGAGTGTCCGAAAGACAGCAGTTTACTGAGCAATCCGTCATGCGCAACTCTGTCGAATGCCTTCGAAATATCCGACGTAATCGCTCGAGATTCTCCGTAGTTCTCAATAATAGGTTTGTTCTAGCAGCGATTTCAAACGGTTCCAAACTGTACGGAGTTTGCGCATAGCCATATAAGCGACGCCTATATCGTTATGCGCAAACTCCGGACGGTTTGAAACCGTTTGAAATCGCTGCTAGAACAGACCTATTTAAGAATGACAAATTTGAGAAGTAAAAGTAGGCTAAGGAGGTTATTGTTTTAAGGGAATTATTTAATAAAGAAAATTTGAAGACAACAATAGGATACTATATACCTAGCGACTAAAGTGGTTTTACCCCCAAGGCGAAAAGTCTCGCTGAGGGATAAAAAAAACAATTTAGTCCTGTGGTGTATACCCTATATTATGCACTTTGAAAAAATAATTACAGGAAAGAAAGAAAGACACCATTGGCACTTACTTTATGTAGAAAATATCATAAACGTAGTTTGGTTGTTATATTGTTGACACAACAAAATCCATCCAAAGTCTTGGTGTGTTTTATGACCAGTTAAAAAAAATCCCATTACACTAACAAATTTATTCGCGAAAAACGTGTCACATTGCTGAAAATTTAAAAAATGAATGTTGAAAAAGCCTCCGAAGAGGCTATAAGTCAGCTGCTACCCCCAAAATCGCGGCATCTATATGAGAAACAATATACAGACTTTACAAAATGGTGTGAAGAACGAAGCGTGAATATTTTCATAGAAGAAAAGGTGCTATTGACATATGTTTTAATAAGTTCAAGAAACTCAAGGCTTCGTCGTTTTGGAGCCAGTATTCCATGATAAAAACCACGATAATTTTGGAGACCAATGTCGATATTAGCAAGTACAGTAAATTTACCGCATTTTTAAAAAGGAAAAATGATGGTTATAAACCAAAGAAGTCAATGATTGTGGTCATAACATCTCCTCCCACTTTAATCGCATCGATCACTATATTGTCCTCTCCAGGAGCTTTATTGCTCTCAGGAGTGCTGCTTTGATTTCTTCTTTATTAATCTCGGGTAGGAGTTGATCCCTGGTTGACAATCCCTTTCTTTGCAGTTGTATATTCTGGCGTCTGTTCTTCCCTTGTTTCTGCCCTTGGTCTACGTTTGTACAGCTCTCGGTAGAATTCTTCGACTATATCCATTATTTCTTTCTTATTTATCTTAATATCGCCTTCCTTGTTTTTGATTTTAATTATTTGTCTTTTTTGCCTCCCCTAGAATCCGTGAGGCTGACCGATTGATCGGTGTGGGACTGTGGATTGCATATCCTACCCACCTGGGGTCGTATTCCTGTAGTTTTAAAGTCCGACATTTGTGTAGAGGTAGGGGGTTTATTGGCATTACAACACCACGTTTACCAGACGCGTTGGTTAGGTTTATTTCAGCCACCCATTCTCGGTCAGACGCTGTTTTCAGCCGTCCATTTTGGATCAGACGCTGAAGGTGCTAGTTTTGGTCCGCTCCGAGTATTTGATTTCCTCGGTACCACCCATATCTGGGAGGCATTCCCCTATCCGCCACCTGGGGAGGCGTCCGATGGGAGACTAGCAACTCCACATGGATATAAAAATATATATGATGCATAAACAAATTCTTATATTAATACCTCTAAACTTTACGTTCCACTTTCGCATTAGATTGTTTAATAAGCCACTCTCAATTGCAAATAGACAAAAATAATTGGAGCTCGTGTGCGATACCGAGGATCCAAGATATTTTTTTTCGCCTCAAACATGAAAACGATCGTTCGGCAGAACATTTCGTCACAGCCATTGTAAGGTAACTCAAAGAGCAATGGCTGCATTTGGAAAAACATGCTCGACATTGCGACTCTTCAGGATATAAAGCATTTTCTGAGGTGAAGGAGATGAATAACTGTCATTGATAGTTGTATCACTGAATTTAATAGTATATTATTTTATATGGAGGAAAAGTAATACTTTTCATGGCGCGCTCGTGTTTAACAGCCGAACGGAGTGAGGCTGGTAATAGAGAGCAAGCCATGAAAAGTAACTTTTCCTCCAAATAAAATATGCTGTTTTTTCTTCAAATGTCGACAAATTAATGCAAAAAGTCTCTTTTTAATAGTAATAATAATTATTATTAAAGATAAGTGGGTTCGCAAGGCGGCTTAGACCGGTGCGGTGTCGGTGAATAGGCTCATGTTGTTACTATAGTAATGTAACATAAAGCTGTCAGTGGACACTGTCAACAATAATTATATTTTTAAAATTGCGTTTTCGATTGCGTTTTAATTCCGTATTGATAAGCAGTTATTAAGTAAGTTCGATTAAATAATAGCCAATTTGTTCCTATATTAGTGATTTTTAGAAATGCAGTCACACATTGAGTGATACATACAAATTTTAGTTTAATAACTCTTGAGTTGTTGACGCTTATTTTGATGTTTGCTTGTATTGCATCTATGTTGCTATGATAACACTTTTACCTCCGCCGGCGGAAAAGTGAAAAGTAAAGCTCCGGCGGAGGAAAAACGAAACTTCACTGCCGCCTACACAGTCGAGTAATGACGGATTTACTGACGTTTGAAGAAAAAATGTGTTTCCAAATGTATGTATTCGTAAGGAAATGTCTTATACAGATTATTATAAGATGCGCGAAAATTAATTTTTGTGATCTTGCCATCCTCTCCGTCGCGTCGTAGCTAATCCGGCCCTGGTCAGGTTCAGGTAGTTTTCTAGTCGCAGAAGAACGGTTTATGAATATTGTATGTAAATTTACGATAGATTTTTTTTTGAATTATAAAAATAACAAGAGCACTATTCAGTGCCTGGGGATTATTACACTGTCAAAAATGCCTATAAAGTGCTCGTTTTTTAAAATTACCCCAAGCAGAATTATATACTGGCCATTGTTTCCGTCGGTCTTCTGCTACACTTTTAGCGAAGGCCGGCAGAGATATTACAATCCTTAAACGTCACGGTGGATGGAAATCATTGTACCAGAAGGATATATTGAAGATTCTGTTTCCAATAAAATAAAAATCTCAAAGGGCGGGAAAAATAACTTACCTACATCAAAATTAAAATTTGGTTCAAATGACTAATATGAATAAATCCTTAAAGGTGATGATTACTCGACTTCCCTTGATATTAATTGTTAACGTATCAAATAATAGTTTTTCTAATCAATAGTTATACTTACGGCACATGTTAAATTTTCATATTATGACATTAAATCTTTGCTATTTAATTTCCGTGACTTTTATTTATGTTATAAATGTAGAATGATTGGCGAGATGTATGTATATTTTACCACAACCCACTAGTGAGTTATGTTTATAACCTCCATGTGAGTTTAAGCTACCTACTTTATTAGCCTAAAATCGAACTACTTTATATGTAAGTGTTGGATAAAATTTATTTTATTTACAAATTAATCCGAAGCAATTTAATGCCGTTATAGGAACACTTCAAAGGCTAGTAATAAAAGTCGTCCCGAGAATATGCCTCAAACGAAACAGCACTAGGTACCTGCTTTTTCGTTTCCAGTAAGCAGCGGTGCAAAAGGAATTTTGGGCAGGGCCTTTAAACAAACCCCCAAAAATATAATAAACAAACTGATTTAATTTAAATCGTTGATGGAATGTCTTCCAATAAGAAAAACAAAAATCAGCCAACGTTGCTATGGGTGGACGGTGGGCCCCACCTACGGCCACATATAAGAGAGGTCGATGGTCCTAGGATGGGAGTCGTTACAGACAAAGTAGTTGTGCCGCGTGTATTAAATAAAAACAAAGCATTACTAAGGGTAAGTAGTTGTTTTATGCTGTGTTGACATGTACATAAAAATTATTAATAATTATTGATGAGATAACAGTTTTAGACTGGCCTGGTATATGATATATGAAATACAAAGTTTCGCTGCATAGATTAAACATAAAAGTAAAAACAATGTCGTTAATATCGGTTTATTGATAAAAAAAATTTCGATCGTTCCCAGTAGATACTAAAAATTATTCTATGTTCTAGTTTGTTTTAACTATTAAATGCCGGTATTTAAAACATGCAAACAATTTTTTATTTAAAACATGATTCTGATATTTTGTCTAACATATAAATACCTAAAATCATCAATTTATTTCTATAACATGCATTAGATATAAATATACATAAGCTTCTTTTACTACTGTTTCAAAACCCACTGAATCAGTGGAATATAAATTTAAATATTTTAGCTTTTATACGTGGCTGTAACAGAGACCAATTATTGAAAACTTCATTTAAAAAAATTAATTATAAGGCAGCAAAAACTGACAAAAATAAATTAAGTTTTACTCTAAGTAAAGGTAATATTTAGGTACTATATTTTGAAAGATTACTATATATTGGTAACAGTGTTTTGAATATCTTGGTTCAAAATCTGATCATTTTAATTGCAACCGTCTGAATATAGAAAATTTAAAAATGTAACTATTTATGATTATATTATTTCATTTCTTCGTATAATTATGTGCATTATTGTGTCGAGGTTGCGTCCGAAATAAGAATTGGAAGGTGGGCTAGTGGTAGGTGGCATTATTACAAAAGTAAAGAACAAACTTGAAGACATTATTTTTAAAAGTTTTTATGATAATACCATAGCTTAAAGAAAAACATAGCTGCGACACTTAAGCGCGGCATCTTTGACAAGCGAGGACCAAGTTTATCACTATGTAGTGGGGAGGAAATAAATAAATCTAACTTGACCTCAACCCCCCGGCAATCATTAGTGAAGTGAGCCGTACTCAAACTTTTTGGGTCGTTATATACTAAAATTGTTTCTCTCCCCTATTATTTTATTTAAACTTTCATTACAAAATATATGATTTATAAAATACTGCTTATTTCGAGTAGAAAATAACCAATTTTTTTTTATCCAAAAAGCTGCATAAAGAGAGGCGGATATTTATTTAAACATTACACCTGAAAGAAATAGTTAAAAATGTCTTTTGAAGTGAAATTAGGAATGGCGAATGTAGATTACTTGTAGTAAGTACAGCATTCTTGAAAGAAAAGTCAATTACTTAAAGAAACATATTGGGTTACATATTATTTTGACAAATTACGATCAATAAATCAACTCATTTATGTAGAAAATTATTTATTTTTTAACGTTATAATACACATATAATAAATTGAAATTGAAATAAACTCTCATGAATATAACTATAATAGAATATAAGCTCCAAGATAATCTTCAAATATCAACAAGATCTATACACAAGAAAAGTTTTTTTATATGAGATTTTATTTTGCACAAGTAGTTTCGGTTTTAGACGAACTTGTGAAGATCTGCATTAATAATTTTGATTTATCTAGTTGTTCTCTTCTAAGCTTAAAAAAGATCTTATATAAGTACATAATTTTGTTTTATATAGATTCTTAGCAACCTGCACAATTTTATAAACGTATTATGTACGATTTTGCATATTTTTTCGCTTTTTCATTTTATTCGCTAGATAAAAATATAGTCAAGATGGTGAAATGAAAGTAAATTTTTGATCTGGCTATAGTTCACGAACTAGTTTATGCATGAAGTGCACAATTACGCTAAATCGGAGCAACATGTACTGTGCGTTCAATTTATCTTCATAACATTTTTATTCGCTGTAACTTTTCTGTTTTTAAAGATATCAAGTTAAACAAAAAAGCAAAATGTAGGGTTGGTAGCCAAGTTTTTTTCTAAGTTACATATAAAACAAAACACTAACGATTTTTTGACATATCAGCCTACTCTATATTTTTTAAAAGGAACACCCTGTATATTACTACATTTTTGGAATCTCTAGAGAAATCTAAACACATTTCGTGTATAATATCTTATACCTATCTTTAGGTGTTTACGAAATATTGACAGTTGAAAGTCGGGCATTTTGACATTTTGATAGGCTTTAAAATCTAAACCGCACGAGAGCAAAGAAAACGGTTTGCATATTCCTATCTGTCGAATGACAGTAACTTTGAATTTAACCAGCGAATAAAATTAACCGGGACTTTTAAACCTCCGGTTAAATTGAAAGCAACTGTCATTCGATAGCTTATGAAATCCTAAGCTAGAGATGTGCAAACCGTTTTCTTTCATCTCGTGCGGTTTAGATTTTAAAGCCTGTCAAAATGTCAAAATGCCCGACTTTCAACTATCAATATTTCGTAAACAGCTAAGGATAGGTATAGGATATTATACACGATATGTGTTTTGATTTCACTAGAGAGTCCAAATATTTAGTAATATACAGGGTGTTCTATTTAAAAAATATATAGAGTAGGCTTTTATGTCAGAAAATTATTGGTGTTTTGTTTTATATGTAATCTAGATAAAAACTTGGCTACCAACCTTACATTTTGCTTTTTTGTTTACCTTGATATTTTTAAAACCAAAAAAGGTACAGCGAATCAAAATTATATCAAGGTGCTGATCAAATCTCAAATAATGGATATATCTGGATAACGATCAACTTTTACGAAAAACAACCAGCAAAAACAATGTTTTTGAGACTTACACCTTTATTGTAGAATCCGAACTGTTTATTGTCAAACGAAATATTTTGCACTTTCTTATCTTCCACATAACCACAACCTGGAAAATAGTCCCCACCAAACCGAAAATTTCGTATATCTAGATAATTACTAAATAACTAAGATAAGAAGATGCAAATCGTTTCGCGCTAAGTTAAACAGATCAAATTCTTTAAATGGAAGGAATGCTATTCGACATACTACATGACATTTATCTAGAATTTTTAGAAGAATTCCAAAATCGGAAAATATGTCCCGCTCTTTTGAGACCTTTTATATTGAAATATAATTCAATAATATTGTCAAACTAAAATCAACATGGCTAATGATAAAATGGTTGTAAGACCAATAAAAAAATTAGAAACATGTTATTTCTATAAAATGTGTATACATATGAAGGGTACAGGGGAAAAACGATCTAAGCGCCATTTCCATACGAAACTTCTTATTATTGACTTCACGGAAAATTTTATTCTGGATAAAAGTTGGTGTTTGGAAAAAAACTAATTTTGACAATGCTAAATTAAGGATAAGTTATACAGGGTACTCAATAAATACAAAAATGATGGTTAAAAAATCAAAAACTTTGGAATATCGGAAAACCTAAAAAATAAAGTTCGTATTAAGATAAAAATAAAAGTCAAATACCATTTTCTCCAAAAGTGCACCCCAAATCCATGTCAATTATTGAAAAACTCCGCTTTTTCTTAATTTTGCCCTTATTTTTTTCAGCAACGATGCACTTTTGGAAAAAATGGTATTCGACTTTTATTTTTATCTTAATAGGAGCAATATTTTTTCTGTGGAAGCTTTTCCTATATTCCAAAGTTTTTGTTTTTTTAACCCCCATTTTTGTATTTTTGAAGTACCCTGTATAACTTATCCCTAATATAACATTGTCAAAATTAGTTTTTTTTCCAAGCACCAACTTTTATCAAAAATAAAACTTTCTATGAAATCAATAATAAAAAGTTTCCTATGGAAATGGCGCTTAGATCGTTTTTCCCCTGTACCCTTCATATATATTTTATGAATGTTTCCATATTATTAATTTTCGATTATTTTTAGGCTCTTTAAATTTTGTAACCTATTCCGATACGTTTTAGTCCGTTTTTGTGCTTTTAGTTAGTTTGGGTTAGTTCAATCAGCTTTCGTTTACTTTTAATTTATTTTAGTCATTTGAACCCGGTTCCGATACATTATAACCAATTTTAATGTTTTTGGTTAGTTTTGGTTAGCCGCCAAAATTGGGTCGTTCAATCAACTATCGGTTCCGATACGTTATTACCAATTTTAGTGTTTAGGATAGTCGCCAAAATTGAATTAATCTGGGTTAGTTTTAACTTACTTAATATTATTTTTAAACTATTCCGATACGTTTTAGCCCATTATGGTACTTTTAGTTACTTTTGGTTTGTTTTGGTTAGTCTTTCAATCAAATTTTGGTTACTTTTAATTAGTTTCAATTTATTTTAGTTATTGAGTTAATTCAAGTTAGTCGTCAAAATTCGGTTAATTTTGGTTAGTTTCAACTTATTTTAATATTTTTAATCTGTTACGATACGTTTTAGCCCTTTTTAGTGCTATTGGTTAGTTTTGGTTAGTCGTTCAATCGACTTTCGGTTAGTTTCAGTTAGTTTTAATTTAGTTTAGTAGTTTGAATCGGTTCCGATACGTTATAACCAATTTAAATATTTTTAATTAGTTTAGGTCAGTCGCCAAAATTCGGTTAATTTGGGTTAGTTTCAACTTACTTTAATAACTTTAATCTGTTACGATACGTTTTAGCCCTTTTAGTGCTTTTGGTTACTTTTGTTTAGTCGTTCAATCGACATTCGGTTAATTTCAGTGAGTTAATTTATTTTAATCATTTGAATCGGTTCCGATGCGTTATAACCAATTTTAAAGTTTTTGATTACTTTCGGTTAGTCGCCAAAATTCGGCTAATTTGGGAAAGTTTTAACTTACTTTAGTATTTTTAATCTGTTCCGATACGTATTAGACCGTTTTGGTGCTTTTACTTACTTTTGGTTGGTCATTCAGTCAACTTTTGGTAACTTTCACTTAGTTCCAATTTATTTTAGTCATTTGAACTGGTTCCAATACGTTATAATTAATTTAAATGTGTTTGATTAATTTTAGTTAGTCCTTAAAATTCGGTTAGTTTCAACTTACTTTCGTTCAATCAACTTTCGGTTAATTTCAGCTAGTTTTAATTTATTTTAGTCATTGGAACCGGTTCCGATACGTTATAACCACTTTTAATGTCTTTGGTTACTTGCCAATATTCGGTTAATTTGGGTTAGTTTTAATTTACTTTACCATTTTTAATCTGTTCCGATACGTTTTAGCCCGTTTTGGTGCTATTAGTTACTTTTGGTTTGTCATTCAATCAACTTTCGGTTACTTTCAGTTAGTTCCAATTTATTTTAGTCATTTGAATCGGTTCCTATACGTTATAAGCAAATTTAATGTTTTTGGTTAGTCGCTTAAATTCGCTTCGTTTTGGTTAGTTTTAACTTACTTTAATTTTTGTAACCTGTTGCGATAGGTACGTTTTAGACTGTTTTGGAGCTTATGGTTACTTTTGGCTAGCTTTGGTTAGTATTTCGGTTAGTTTCAGTTAGTTCCAATTTATTTTGGTCATTTGAACCGATTCCGATACCTTATGATCAAATTTAAGTTTAAATAAACAAACTAACTAGCTGCACAACTCTGCCGTCCTTTTCCCATTTTAACACATTAACTTAATATACACATAACGATAGTCTATTTACCCAAATAACGAATCTTTTTCAATTTTAACTCCTATAAAAATTTATTGCACTCCGGCCCAGGTAAGCGCGTATGATTTGCATCGAGTTCCAACTGCGTAGTGTGCTCGCTTCACTGAGCTTCACGGAGAAAATTTGATTCCGTACCCCACTAAACGAGCCGAGTGTCGCGGCTATGGCTTCTTTAGGCTATGATAATACCGTGCTTTGTGCAACTGTTGGTATCGAACATAATGTTAAATTATAGAGGATGCTAATTTACTAAATAAGTGATACTGATAACTATTAATAAAACAGTAGAATTTGTATGTGTAGAAATCTACACAAAAGAATACCAATAATAGTCTTAGAAGGTTAAGTCATAGGTGCCAGAATGAATATTAAAGCATCTGTTAACCAATGAATGCATCATAAGTGAGAGAGTGGGACAACAACAGACAGGCAGATATGTTCTATATTGTTGGATTCATGTTTATCTTACAAATGTTTGCCTTTTTCTCCACTTCAACGTACGTTTTTTGCAAAATAGAGCCGCTTCGGCTCTGGCTCCACGATGTAAACAACACAAATGTTAGTTAAGTGGCCTTAACGAAGCTGAAAAACCTAAAAGAAACTGGAAAACGGTCGACGTTTCTAGGAACAAATCTGCTCCCGTTGTCAAGAACGAACAAATCTATAAATGAAATGGTTAGTAAATGCAATGGTATCTAATTGTTTACTATACGCTAACTTTTGGGATTTTTGCACTTTAACCTGCCAAACACGATAAAAAATGCCCATTTTAAAACGTTTTTTTGATGGCGTAAACCCATATTAACCAATATTTACAGTATACAGGGAGTTCTAAATCAGCGACCGTTTATTAAATAATTACCGCTGGCCTAATTGTTTACTAGATTATGGGCGCACGCTAAATTTTGCGATTTTTGTACTTTAAACTGTCAAACTTGATAAAAATGCGCATCGTTTTTTGATGGTGGAAACCCATATTAACAA
>MU186257.1:1523-23902 GCA_016904865.1 Pissodes strobi | reverse complement strand
AAAGCCTTTCCATCTACTACCAAAATGTAAGAGGTCTTCGAACAAAAGCTAAGGAATTTTCAAAAAATATAAATATAGCAGGATATGATGTGATAATACTAACGGAAACTTGGTTAAATGATAATTTTTACAATACTGAGTTTGGCTTACAGAATTATACAATCTTTAGAAAGGATAGGGATCAGAGTGCAACCGGAAAAAATCGAGGGGGAGGTGTTATGATTGGTATTAAGAACAACCTGAAAGTAAATATTTTAAACTCTCCACATCCGTCAGCTAGACATGAAGAATTGTGGGTGAGGGTATGTTTGGGAAACCGTGTTTTTGTATTCTGTGCGGTTTACTTTCCACCTGCGACAAATGTTGGAGAATATGAACTCCATGCGGGAAACATTGAAAGTTTTATGAATGATTTTGATGATGTATCTGTCTACATAATGGGTGATTATAATCTACTTAACTTAATCTTCTTTGAAAACGATAATTATAATTATTCAGAGATTAAAAATAATTTAGCTAATGAATGTATAACGGCAACTATGTGTTACACAAATTTAAAACAGGTCAATAACATTCCTAATGTAAATAATGTATTTTTAGATTTGATATTTACAAATAATTGTGACTTAAAAGTAGTAACTGCTTGGGATAGCTTGGTAAAATGTGATAAATATCATCCAGCTTTGTTATTTGATGTTAAGGTTTATGACATACACAGTTCCCCTGATAACCATGTGGAATATCGATTTGATTTTGGTAACTGTGACTATAGTATGATAAATTATTATTTGCTGAATGTTGATTGGGATTGTGTTTTGGCCTGTGATATTAATGATGCAGTAGATAGATTTTATTTAATCACAGATTACTGTCTAAATGAGTTTGTACCAAAAATAGCTATTAAATGTGATTTTAAGTTCCCTGCTTGGTTCAGTCAAGAACTCAGAGATCTCACTATAAAAAAAAGAGGTCTCATAAAATGTATAAGTCAAATCCAACTACACAGAATTATCATAGTTTCTGTGAACTTCGAAGACTTTGTAAGCATATATCTGGTATCTGTTATGACAATCATATCAAGGAAGTAGAACAAAGTATCAAAAATGATGTCAAATCCTTCTGGAAATATGTAAACAAAAGAAAAGATCAAAATAATATCCCTAATTTAGTTAATTATCAAGATATAGAATTTTCAGATCCAACTGATATTGCCAATGCTTTTGCACAGCATTTCTCATCTGTATATGAAACTGAAATAATTATGCAAAAAGTGCCTCCTCCACTACCCACAAATGATCTCCACATAAGCTCTTATAAATTCAAAATATCAGAAATTTGGGAACAACTAGAAAGTATAAATACAAAAAAGGGGCCTGGTCCAGATGATCTTCCTTCTAGCTTTCTGAAGAAATGTTCTTTTTCTCTATCAAGACCTTTATGGCTGCTTTTTAACAATTCACTGTCTAGGGGTATTTTCCCCACCAAATGGAAAACTACATACGTCACACCTAGATATAAGAATAGTGGTAACAAGAATGACGTTTCAAATTATAGACCTATCTCTAGAGTTTCGCAAATACCAAAGGTTATGGAGGCAATAATTACAAATTATCTAGAAAAAGTATTTAAAAACCTTATTATAACAAATCAGCATGGCTTTGTAAAAAAGAAATCCATAACTACAAATCTACTTCTATACACTGATTTTATTTATGAAAAACTGGAAAATGGTTACAATGTTGACTCAATATATACAGATTTCATGAAGGGCTTTGATAAAATTAATCATGGTTTGTTAATAAATAAACTTTATTGTTATGGAATTTCGGGAACTTTGTTGGACTGGATGGGCTCATTTCTGACGGATAGACAACAAATCGTAAAGGTCAATAATCATTACTTTGACCCTATTAATGTGACTTCTGGAGTACCTCAGGGTGCACATCTATCTCCCTTTTTGTTTAATATGTTTATTAACGATATAGAAAGTTGTTTCGCCCATTCTAAATTCATCCTTTATGCCGATGACCTCAAAATCTTTAAAGAAATAAAAAACGATAACTGCTCTAAACTTTTACAGGAAGACCTTGATAGATTTTATACATGGTGTAATGAAAACAAAATGTTCTTAAACATTAGTAAATGTAAATATATCAGGTTCAGCAAATCTTTAATAGGGTATTGTCCCAACTACCACATCAATAATAACGGTCTGGACAGGGTGGATATAATTAGGGATTTGGGAGTCTTAGTGGACCATAGGCTCACATTTTCGGTTCATGTGGGAAACTGTCGAAATCAAGCCCTGCGTATCTTGGGTTTTATTAAGAGAAACACAATCGACTTTAAGAATATAGATGCTATAAAGCTACTATATACCTCATTGGTTAGACCACACCTAGAAAATTGCTCGATTGTTTGGAATCCCCATTATCAGGTCTATATTGACAAATTGAACAGTGTCCAGAGGAAGTTCTTGAGATACATAGCTTTTAAAAAGAGCATTCCTGTGGAAGATATAAGTTACAGTGATCTAGAACAAACATTAAATATTCAATCTATCTCAAAACGTAGGCATAATTTTGACATTATTTTATGCTACAAATTAATCACCAACTATATAAATTGTCCTGAATTGTTGAAACGAATTCAATTTCATATACCATCTAGACAACTAAGGGATGCTAGAACATTCGAACTCAAATTTCACTTCTTCATATGGACAAAACTCACCAATAACTAGGATAATGAAAAGTGCAAACTCATTTAATGGTGATCTTTTCGCAGAATCTTTGACTTCTTTAAAGAGTAAGTTAAGAAATTGAGATGAATCATGTTTTCTATAAAGAATAGATATTCCTAAGTGAACTGATCTGTGAGGTATGTGTGTGTGTGTGTGTGGTTTTTTTTATTATGAATATGTTTAGTGTTCTAATTTACTGTGTTTTGTAGTTATAGAAATGTATTTTGATTGGTGTGAATGTTACTTATTAGTATATTGTATTATTTTATTTTACAAATGTACGAATGGGCTTGTCCCGTGTATTAATAAATAAATAAATAAATAAATAAAAATATATTTGTGGCTCTAGAACTATTACGACTTCATAATTTTACTTGTTGCTTTATCATAATTGCACTGGTTTTTATTATGCACAGCTCTTACTATCATAAGTATTATGCGCCTATTATTACATGGTTGTAGATAATAGTTATTTTTGTTACAAGTACCTAAAATGGAGTTTTTCAGGACGAATCATTGCTGTTTCCGGACGAGGCGTTAGCCGAGTCTGGAATAGCAGATGAGTCCTGAAAAGCTTCATTTAGGTACATGTGACAAACACTATTTTTTGTCATACGCTCCCAAAATTTAATTTTTATTTATACGCTTTTTGCAATTCTTGAGAACGCGTAAATTTGCAAATTTACCATAATTTTTGAAATCATAATGTACGACAAAGTTAGCTTAGAATTTGATATCGTAGCAACTATTTGGCAATTTTGTCATGTCATTCGAAATTTGACATTTAGACATATTCAGGAATTTTGGAATAGTCCGTAAAGGTCGCTATGATGACTTTTAGGGACTAGGCCTAAAAAGAAGCATTTTACGGACTCAAATGAGTCCGTAAAATAGCTATTTTTGGAAGTGGATGACAAAAAATATTTTAATGTAACATGCAGCAAGGAAATCTCCTATTTCGAGGTGACAAGAGAAGTAAGGCAAAATAATTTTTCATTTGTCAATTTTGTCGTGAATATTATAAACTTAATCGCCTGTATTAAGTCCCGGAAATAACGAAATCTAAGTGTTTTATAATAAAATTATATATTTAAAAGAAAAGCATAATTGCACATAAAAAATGTTAGATGTTAACATTAACTTAACTTAACCTAAAACTAAAATATTTATAACTTAATTCTAAATCAAGATAATTTCTACTTTAGGTGCAAATTACTTATATCTTTATTAACATATTTATCGGAAGAACCAATTTGTTAGGGTGGTCAACTGGTGAAAAGCTACTTTTCGGTAGTGACAAATTGTGATATTTAACGATCCTGTTTCGTTCACTTTTCATAAAGTGACATTTTGTATTTAAGATAAAAGTGAAATATTGTACAGTTTGTATAACGGGCGTAGAAAAAAAATATTACAGAAAATGCTTTGTTCTTTAGAAAAAATTTCCATTGAATAAAAAAGTGTTTTGAAAAGGGCAGTTTGTTGCAAAATTCCGTAAACATGACACCAAAAAAATTTTTTTTGCACTAATACATCAAGAGTAAAAAGTTCTATGTTTATAATATAGTTATAGCAATTATTTAGCCTTGACTCTACGACTATATACCTTGCGTTCAATTTATCTTGATAACATTTTGATTCGCTGTAACTTTTGTTTTTAAAGATATCAAGGTAAACAAAAAGACAAAATGTAGGGTTGTTAGCCAAGTTTTTTTCTAAGTTAAACATAAAACAAAATACTAACAATTTCCTAAAATATAAGCCTACTCTATATTTTTTTTTAAATGGAACAGCCTGTATATTACTACATTTCTGGACTCTCTAGAGAAATCTAAACACACTTCGTGTATAATGTCCTATACCTATCTTTAGCTCTTTGCGAAATATTGACAGTTGAAAGTCGGGCATTTTGACATTTTGACAGGCTTTAAAACCTAAACCGCACGAGATCAAAGAAAACGCTTTGCACATTTCTATTTTAGGTTTTTATAAGCTATCGAACGACAGTGACTTTGAATTTAACCGGAGATTTAAAAGTTCCGGTTAATTTTATCGGCGGGTTAAATTCAAAGTTACCGTCATTCGATAGGTCATGAAAACCTAAAATAGGAATGTGAAACCGTTTTCTTTGCTCTCGCGCGGTTTAGGTTTTAAAGCCTGTCAAAATGTCAAAATGCACGACTTTCAACTGTCAATATTTCGTAAACACCTAAAGATAGTTATAGGATATTATACACGAAATGTGTTTAGATTTCTCTAGAGAGTCCAAAAATTTACAGAGTGTTCCATTTAAAATATATATATATAGAATAGGCTTATATGTCAGAAAATGGTTAGTGTTTTGTTTTATGTGTAACATAGAAAAAAACTTGGCTACCAGCCCTTCATTAGACTAAATATGGTTATAACCGTACAAAAAATAAAGGAAATTGGGTACTTGATTATATTGGATCACAGGCGTTGACAATTTTAGTATTTGTTTAAATAATGTACTGCTAAGTAAAGTTAAAATTCGAATCCCTGTCAAAACCAAATTAACAGTGGCTCCTAAAAATTAAACAGCCAATTAAAAATCTGAGCACTTTGTCCTGTGTATTTTGTTTATAACTGAAACTCTATATATTGAATAAATACGATCTGGCAAAAATAATAACGATTTCTAAAATATCCCATATTTAACCAACTTTCTATAATAAGATGTTTGGACAGATTGTCCTATTATCGTTCTAACTGCGGGAATATTCCTTGTTATAATGAACATAAAAATCTTCAGTTGCGAACCATGTAACTATGCCCTTTTTAGCTAACAGTCCAATATAGCAGGAGTGACTAGTTCAAATTGTCATTAGGGCAATGAGCCACCTAACAATTTCTCAACAAATAAATGATCTGATAATAAAAAACAAAATGTAATACAATTTCGTAATGCCAAAGACAATTAACTGTAAATTTGTAAATTGTCTTTGGTAATACCTTCAACTTAGATTAAAAAATGTTCATTCTATAGGTTAAAATTAAGGATATTGTGGTAAAGGCTAGAAATCACCTCTTATTATTATAATTTTGCTATAAATACCAAGTATTTAAAAACAGTAATAAAATTAAGGCATTTTTATGTTTTTCAAAATAAAAAACGTTTATTTTGATATAAATGTTCACTTTTTAATTTTTACGAGGTTGATTCAACCCCGGAGAATCAGAACCATACAAAACCAGTATTTTATTTTGCCCCTAATAAAAAGTATTTGTTTTTCCGTTTCGAAGTACTCCTTTAGAAAAAAAATGTGTGTGCTTAAGCCCACACGGTAAAAGTGAAAACTTCAACAAGCGGGGTCATCGTTGGTCAGAATTTCAATCCGAGCCTTCGTTGCAGAGATACGGGCAAAAAACGGTTTTTCCCCCAAAATCCCCCCTTAAATTAGAGCCTCGGTCCCCCCGTATGGCCTCAGGTGGCCTCTTATGGGGCGCACCTACCATAAAAATTTCGACTCCGTACCTCTTCCCGTTCTTAACTCCAGAAATTAATTATTTAAGTTTTTCTTCACCCCCTCCCTCTTGACGGTTCGTTTCAACCCCTTACATTAGCAGATATTACAAAGCATGTTTTTGCACGCTAAAAACGAATATGTAGGTATACCAAAAATTGCCGATTTATACTGCTGTATAGCATTTAAAAATGCTATTACACACCGAAAATTAAAATAAAATTGACTTGTTTCACTGCTTTTTAAAATACAGCGCAAATTTTTAGAAAAGAAAATATTTTTAGGGGGTTTTAACCATCCGCTTAGAATTCAGGTTTGCAAAATCGGTTCTTATTTGATCCCTAAATCCTAAAAGAAATTTGAGTTTCCATCTTAGTGAGGCAATCATATATAATATTGCTATTTTTTAATAATAATTTTATAGAAAAGGTAATGTAACACCACACGAGTAAAAGTAGTTTAAAAACAAAAAGACTTTTACTGTGTGTAATTTTTTCTTACCGCAATTAGGAATCCAGCCCTAACACAATTCCTAATTTTTTAACGGGAATCTAAACAATCTCACCCCGTGCTTTCGCGCACTTTTCTCACAATTGAAATAGCAACATATATTACCAGACATTGTTTTTAAAATCGGTGAACGTAAGAGGAAGAATTCAATCACAATGCACTTGCAAAAAGAATATCGTTCAAATAACCAAATTTACCAAATAGTAATACTCCTTCCCCTCAATAATTGAAGATGGCAAGGTTTACTTAAAAAACAGGCGGTATTAAAAAGCCCTAGATTTAAGACACGGACAAGCGAAGCGGTCTGTCAAAGAGAACGCGGCAGCCCTTTTACCGCCGCGCGACATTGCGTTGCCCTGATTTATATCGAGCTCTGCTAAGTCCAACATACATCGGCAACACCGCAAGGAGTCGTTGTATCGTCCTCATGGCAACCGAAATCGCACCATATCGAGAGATGCTGAATATTTACAATAATAGTAAAATTAGGTTTATAAGCCACAGGTGCTGCGCTCTTAAGAACGGAACCTGAAGTACATTACCGTTTTGGCTCGCTGGGCGTCTATTCCCTGTGAATTGTCTTTGGTATAAGTAAACTTATATCTCACCAGAAAGAATGCAAATAATACCTATTTATTTATTTCATTTTTAAATAGTTTATTTGAGAATCACAATTTATAATTTACACTTATATATTCATACAATTTGAGCATGTCTATATTAATAAATATTACTGTCTATGGTAATTATGTCTATGGTTTGTACACAGCCACAGCAAAATGCATTATTTACCATGTAATAGGCATTTGACGAGCTTATTTAAGACTCATAATGTGCAATTTACAGTTATATATTCATACAATTTGATCATGTCTATATTAATTAATATTACTGTCTATGGTAATTATTATCAATACTTGAAGACTGGTAAGTTCATAGTCAATACATGTAGTATTGGTATCCGAGGTCACACCTTAGTTCTAAAGACAATCAATGTAAAATGAAGTAATTATCTATGAAAATTGTAATTTTAGTGTTTCAAATCTGGCTAGTAACACTTCTCTTTTAAATGTTTCCCGAACTTCCCAACAGTTCAAACCGAAAGTCTTTCGAAACAATCTTCTTCGAAATGCCTCGAACACATCCTAGCCAAAGAGCACATTAAAATTGTCCAATCTCTTACAAGCTTTTATTCACGCTTTTCTTAAAACATCCTCGGAGGGAAACTGGGAAAACCTAATGTATTTCGCTTTTAAGCAGCCCTTCGCTTGATTATTCAGTTTGTAAACAGCCACAGAACAACGCATTATTTACCACTACTACTTCACACTCTGAAAACCGTCATTTGTAATTAGCACAACTCTAAACAACATTAAAATAGCATAGGTTAAGTGGGCTGCCGCCAAAATAAGTCACCGATGACGTAGTCGACAATCGGGAAGGTCCCGCCCACATGCGCAATGTCATATCTTCTTTTTTCTTTGTATCATAAGTATATAGTATAGTATAAAACATATAAAATTAGTACTTTTCGTCTTTTTGCTTGACTGATTTTTTTCAGTATTGAATTGAAGCTTAAGCGAGACGCTATTTCAGCTTCAATCGATAAAACTGCGAATGCAGATAGTCTCTGTTGGCCCATCGTGCTTCTTAAATGGTTGTTAATAAGTTTCAGCGTTGGAAAGCTCCTCTCAGCCGAAGCGGTACTGACCGGAACTGTCAGCATAATTCTAATTTGGATATATTTCTTGCAAATTGTTTTCTAAAATATATCGTAAAAGTTGTTTCGCATCTGTTATAGAGTCTGGTGAATTAGACCTGAGAAGCTGGAATACCTGAAATAACTCGAAGGGCTGAATGTCGCTATTTTCAACTTGCCGTAGTATTGTGTCCAAATCTTTACAATGCATGTGCAGATCTTCTTTTGATAGAGATTTCAAATAATTTATGTCGTAAATAAAGCTAAATCGTTCAAAATACTCGTTAAGTGATTTGAATCGACATTTAGTGTCAGCTATGATAGTATCTATCATGGTAATGAAAAAGCCAACTTGATGGAACTGCGTTTCAATAGATTGCGAGGGGGAAACCACCTTAGAATTTTGGTGTACAATTTAATAGAATTTTTAGAATTTTTTAGAATTTATTAGCATTTCTTAGAATTATCAGAAATGTTCAGTATTTTTAGTATTTTTTAGCATTTTATAGAATTTAATTAAAATTGTTTAGAATTTATTCAGAATTTTTACCTATTGCGCATGCTCAACGCACGTGCAGCGGCCCGAACACGACCACGAAACCACCTTAGAATTTTGGTGTGCCAGTTAATAGAATTTTTAGGATTTTTTAGAATTTATTAGAATTATCTGAATTTGTTAGTATTTTTAGTAACAGTGTTTTTTAGCATTTTATACAATTTAATTAAAAATTTTTAGAATGTATTCAGAATTTTTGCGCATGCTCAACCGCACGCGCAACGGACCGGCTACAACCATTACCTCTGTTGTAGGAGGTATTGCTACAACGCGTCGCCGCGCCGCGCCGGGCGGCGGTCTTGCGCAATAAATATATTGTTTTTTTTTTCAGAAAGTTTTTGAATTAATTTGAAATTAAAAATTTTTTGAAACAATTACATAAGAATTAGCATTTTTTGAATTTCAGTTTTTTTGGTGTACAAAATTGGATAGGTGGTATCCCCATCGGTAGATTGTATAAGTTCATCAATGTGTTCATACCCAAACATTATTTTCATTATCGCTATTTTTTTGTCTTTAAATTATGGCGAGATTTCATAACTACTTTTTTCTACAAACGATCGGTCTTGTGCAATAGCTTCTTCAAATCCTGTATTACGATATTCTTGTATCCAGGTACAAAAATAACGTAAAATGTGAATGACGCCCTTTAAGTTAACATTCACCGACTGCCATAGTTTGCTTGTATTGTTGACACGTAGCAAAGTTTCGTATTATACGTGTACTGCTACAACAAACTCAAAAGTGAACATTTGATTTAAGATAGCTTTACACTCTCTCAGAGTTTCAGAATCTTTATCTTGTAGATCATTTACACAATCTATGATATCATCAAATTGCAAAAATATCGCTTTAACTGCTCCAATCCGACTCTCCCATCTTGTCTCAGACATAGCTTTTAATGTATATTTCAGTTTAGATTTAACAAGCTCCCTGCGTTTACTAGATACTGAAAAGAGCACATATATTTTATTTACAAAAGCCAAAAAATACTTTAGCAGTTACAGAAGAGTTTGCTGCATCTACCAATAGCAAATGCCAACTGTGATAACCACAAGGCGTAGAGAATTCTTTTGGATTAATATTACATAATTTATAATAAAAACCATAGGAATTGAGGTTTCGTAGAAAATTTGTTAATTTTCAATAGATGAAATCAAATTTTTAATGAGTTCTGTGATGTTTAAGAGTTTTGTACAGTACTAAGCTTATTTGCTTTACGTTCTATTTTGGGAAATCCAGAAGTGCAAATTTTTAGGTTCGATGACCTATTTTTTGCGAGGCCCCAAAGGGCGCGAGGCCGTCAGCGGTCGCCGACGTCTAGCTACGCCACTGACTCTAAGGATGCTATGACGGAATTCATACCACTTATTTTTTGTCTAATTTAAGTAACATTATCGTTACTTTTTATTTAATTTAATTTTCAAGTGTGTCAACAAACAGCCCAGACCTTACGGTCCTGGAAACCTTTCTATGGGGATATCTCCCAAGTAATAATTTAAATGATTATTGTTAGAATTATATCAGCTTTAAAATGGTCGGTAGAAGTACTGGGGTTTTATGAACACCTTCAAACATGCTAACAGATCTTAAAGTCCATTTATTCTTAAAAACAAGTTTTAAAGCAGCCTTGGCAGCAATAATATTAAGTGTCCATGAACTTGAGGAAGCTTTAACAAGGCTTTTGTGTTATCAATATTAAACCTTGTTGATCTTCTGGAAGGTTTAAAGTATGTTTAGTTTTAAAATAATCTGTCTTAAGACTATATAACTTTAAGTTGGATTTAAAACATATTCTTTAAGCATTTCATAAAACTTGCAGATTTATATAAGATATCAATAAAGCTCAAGTCTTAGATTGGCTACTTAAAAGACTGTATTAGGATTACTGGGAAAATATGTTGCTTCATTAAAGCCATATAATCTTTACAAAATCCTATTGGACTTTTCTATTGCTTTCTTAAATCATTACTTTAACTCCTACCGCCTAGAGCTCTTTTAAAGCGGCCATCTTGTCATTCTGATTATCTGTTGTGATTCAGTAGCGGTGTTCAATATAATTTTCCTAAAAATGGAAAATATTTCACATAAATATTTTCAAGTTACAAGAAATGGTAATTTAAAAAAAAAAGTAAAGTTGCAATATTTAAAGATAATAAATGAAAATGTAGATCAACATAAAACTGGACAAAATTTGAGGTTATGGTGATCTAATTTAAGGTGACCAGACGTCCCGCATTTTGCGGGATCGTCATTTATTTTTGTAAGCTGTCCAGCATTCCATGCGTCCCGCAAAATGTCCCGCATTTTCAATTTGAGTAGCAAATTTACACTTTTGTCTCTTTTTTTTAACGACATCGATTATTTTGCTGTATCGATATGAAGAATCGCATCTTGACAATCTTGTCAGAAGCCGGAACCCTAGTCACTCCCGATTTTAAGGCATGGCATAACCTAAGCTAAGAAAAAGAAAAAGAGTTTTAACGATTGCAGATTCAGATTATTCTATTTTCGACAATCATGATTTACGACACTATATATGCTATATTAGCCACTTCTGATTGGTAGATTAACGTCGCTTTCAGTTTACCAGGTCTAGATAGTCTAGTGCTCAGATTCTGCGTTTGGAATGTGAACGTCCCGCGTGCAATTCTCGTCGAAGGCAAGGCATGTTTACTTTATTTTTATAAGGTTATGTTTGTTTCTTTTTGTAAATTTGGGTTAGTTTCAGTTAGTTTTGTTTGGTTGCACCCTGGAGCGAGCGGAGGGCTACTCGTAAAGAGTTAACAGTACTATAAAATTACGTTAACCCCCAATCAGAAGCGGCTAATATAGCATAGTGCAGTAGGGCGGTAAAGGATCGTATTACGCTAATCATCGTTTATTAGTCGCTGTCAGTTGAGTGGCACTTAGTTGTTTTAGTCGGCATTCGGCATGGATTGCGGTTTGGGCATAGAATAGCCAATGGTTTGGGTTTGCGGTTTGTCAAACATTATCTAATCGAAGAAAAATTAGAAGAATGGAAGGAACATAAATTAGAAACTGATAAGAGGTGAATAGAAAGAAGCATTTAAACATTTGTCGGAACAATACATTTCTTATAAAATTTTTTAAAAAATCGAGTCTGGCAGGACCAGGCACAAATGCGGTAACTGAAAGAGTATTTACAGGCGTAAATAAAATATGGACGATCGAGAAAATGCAGTTAAACCTAGATACATTAAAAGCACTCTTATTAGTTAAATACAATATGCCATATATCTGGTAACAATTTTGTGAGTATATTAAGAATAATGAAAATTTTTTAACAAAAATTCAGCTCAGAGAAATATGTTTAAAAAAATTGAATTTATATTGCCTATTATTTTATTTCTTAGTATATATAATTATTAATTTATCAAACAAAAATAGTTTTTAAAATTTAGTTTTATCCTTTGGTGAGTTTTTGAAAAAATAGGGCGTGGCACCGGAAAATTTTCGTCTGCGGCGCATTGACTGCACCCCCGTCTATCTTATCCGTTCTGCCGTCCCGCATTGGTCAACAAAAATTCTGGTCACCTTAGTCTAATTGGGTGCGGAAAACTTGACCGCAGCGCTAGTGACACCGTGATAAGGCCAAGTAGTTTTATGAGCAGGCCGAGCAACCTTGGTCAAGACTAAGAAGCTTTACTTTACTCTAAGGAACAGTTAGGAGTAAACAGATTAATTACAGTAAATTAAAGGCTATAACAAAACTGATAGGATTTATGCCTTTTTTCTAAGAAACCTTGAGGTTTTAAATGATAAGAAGCCATATTTTTACAAACAGCATAAGCCTCCATATTGAAAATATTTTAGTTAGGTAATTCAATACTTTTATCAAAATTTCGCGGTTCCTACCTTAAAACGTACGAGGATTTTAACAGTAATACAATATAAAATTACTAGCAAACATTATAAGGTTTTTTTTTTAATAATAATTAAACCTTGTTTAGAATTAGTCAATAATAATTTAATTATTTAAGAAAGCAGTAGATTTAAGGCGCTTTAATTTTTAGAAAGTATCTTTCCATATTTCATCGAAAAAGTCGACCGCGAATTTACCAGATTTGGTATTGCATTTCCTTCATGTTTATTCTTAGGAGTGCATCACCGACTAGACGACATCATATGACGGACATTTCTTTGACGTAACTGGTTTAAAGGTTATGCTAATTTTATCTAAAGATATTATAAATATCAGAGTTCTTAAACTCATCCTATCTTTGAGCACTATAAATCCTATGTTTTTAAAAGACACTTGCTAAAAGTGTTATGATTGCCTTGAAGACAATGATAAGAAAATAGATTTCAATGCAAGTTGGTTTTAAACAAGCTTTAAGATTTGGTCTTGAGACCTTCATAGGATGTAAGAGAGCCTTTAGCTTGCCTTCAAAAGGTTGTCTAGAGCAGAAGGTCTTAAGTGAGTCTTATTCATTTGGCTGCAACAACGTCTTGAAAACCATAATTAAGCTTCTTTTTTTTACCTGGGCTTAAAAAAAATATATATCTAGAAAGTAACGGAAAAGTTAATTAAATTAGACAAGCAATAAGTGACGAAATTAATAGAATAAATATAGCGCATCTCGAGAAAATTGTTAAAACTAGATAAATTGAAAAAAGGGCTGTAGGCTATGCATTCAAGAGAACGGTGGTCATTTTCAGCACCTGGAGGAATTTCAATAAAATAAAAACACTAAAACGGAGTTTTATCCACGATACCGAAACAGAATTGCTGCACTCGACGCGCGTTTCGCTAACCATGTTAGCATCATCAGGAGATGATTAAAACTAAATATAAAACTCTATGTAACTCGCTTTCATACTAAATGTTTGCCTAATCAAGCGGAACCAAAGGGACCAATCGTGAAATCCCATTAGTCACGCTCGATCAACCAATACAATGAACTATACGGAATAGGCCCTCTATCTCTATTTAAACCATTCTACATTTAATAATTACCATACTTTCATATGCGTCTAATAATCTCCTATCAGTTATATTATGAATTAATTTTAAATTTTTAATTGATATTCTATAATTATTACCAAAAGCATGCTTTTTCTGTAACTGGAGAAGATTTAGGTAAAACAATTTTAACAAAATTTGGGAAAACATTAAATTTTTTACAAGACCTTAAAAACCAAATATCTGCACTCACTAGCCTAATCTTAGTAGAAAACTTACGATAAAGGTTAAGTTCCGCTGACCGTGAAGACATTTCAACTATATTGGGGTTTGGAACCTTCGGCAACATGCACTAAAACGGAGTTTTATGCACAATACCGAAACAGAATTATTGAACTCGACGCGAGTTTCGCTAACCATGATAGGCATTATAAGATCCTTTACACAAATAGTGCACTATATAAAAAAACAGCCTTTCCCATTGGTCGATCCGCATGGCCCTCCGCTCGCTTCGCTCGCTACGGGGGCTCAAGAAAAGGAAACTAACCAGGTGCTAACCCAATCTAACCCAAGACATACCCAAAATCAGGAAAAAAAGCTGTTTAGAAACATAATCTTAAAAAAATAAAAAAAAGCAACGGGGTTCGAACCCGCGTTTTCCAGGTGACAACCAACGATCTAAGCCTCTACACCACGAGAGCTCTTGATAAAATCTGATTGCATCACGCAGACATATCGTAATCCGAGATGGATCGACCGATAGGAGAGGTCGATTTTTACATAGTGCACTATTTGTGTAAAGGATCTTTAAATGCCCATGATAGCATCTTTAGGAGATGATTAAAACTAAATTTAAAACTCTACCAACAAATTGAACTTTTTATTTCACAATTTAATGCTCGCAAACTTTCTAAAGCAATTTTTTTATACTGTTATTTATGGTTAGAAATTTTAATATTCTTTAGTTCATACATATTTTTGTAAAGTGTCATCTTGTTAAAGTTGTTATTCGATTACCTATAAGTAAAAAATTATATTTATTTATATTATCTATGCTTGTTAGATTACAATTTTTTGTTATCATAGCTTTGCAAACAAAACAAACGCATATATGAAATCCGTCATAGCATACATAGAGTAATAATTATCATTTGAGTAACTCCAAGTATACTTTAGTTTTAGAAAAAAATCACTGATATACGTATACCGGGTGTCAACGAATCAATTAGACACGTCATAATTTCTAGAATATTAGGTGTATCAAAATGAGATTTTATGTAGGTAAATGGTATAGGACGAGGAGAGTTTTCGCATATTTTTTACTTTCCGATCACTTCCGGTTTCACCGGAAAGTGCCCCGATTTTGAATTTCTAAATGGAGCACCCTCTATATTTTTACATTTACAAAATAGTTTGGCTTAAGTTCGGTTAGTTTAAGCCAGTAATGAATCAGTTCGGGTTACACTGACTTGCGAGAAGCACAAGCGCAAGCCAGTAACAAGGCCTGCGCGAAGCTTTATAATTGATTATCTAATTATTTTAATGCATTACTTGCAGACCAAACTTGGCAACATTGACTGCACGCACAAAGTTGTATTTTGCACGAAATGGGCTAAAATTTCTGACTTAAAAAATTATTTTTTTGTGTGTAAAAAAGGCCTTTGTCCACAATTATTTTTGATTTAATCTATTCTCTTTCATATGTCCTTTCCATTTACAATATAAAATGGCAAAAATATGTACTGTTCAAGACACTATGTTGGGGTTTAAAACCTTCGGAAAACTGCACTAAAACCACCGAATAGGTGCTAAAACCGAGTTTTGAGCGTGCAGAACATTTGAATGAACTCTGCGAAGGAATCCCCTCTGAAGCAGTACTTATTAGACCGGATATGTTGAACAACACACTGCAAGAGTTTTATGATCGACTGGGATATTGTCTGACCAACACACTTTGAACATTTAATTTAAAAAAAACTGTCATTAAAATATTATTTTCTTTTGCGTATTGAACTTTTATTAATTTAATTATTACATTATTATGTTATCTCTCGGATCGACAAACCCATGTGGATAGCAATTAATAGAAGTAATTGTAATCAAAGTCTTATCTCCACAAATTCAATTTATTAAAACGGGAACCGGTTTCGACTGCTAATATGTTACAGTCATCATCAGCCCATGACTAAAATCACAAGAACGTGTCAACAGAAAAATATTATGACCAACCCAAACTTAAAATACAATAAGAATTAAATTTCTTCAACTTACATTCCATAGTAGGGTAGACGTCAACAATTAGTAAAAACGGATTACACAAAAACATAGATGTGTCAAAAAACTTCTTAAAAATCTTCACAAATAATAGACTAACAAGCAACAATAAACATCAATACTGAACACATGGTATGCATCTGAATATTAATCGGTCACAACAGGCTATAAGAAATTTTATATGAGTTTTTGTACTAAAAGCTAATTTTCGCCTTTAATTTAAATAAAGGTCGGATTTATGAACTCCAGTTAAATCCACAGACAAAATGGGTTCTTTATACTCATAAATATTAACGTAAGTGTGTTTTTGAGTGCGGGTGGGGGTGTGTGTGTGAGTAGAAGTAGGTATGTGCAAATGTGAGTGTCCGCAACCGAATATATTTATATTAGTCATTCAATAAGTGTTATTCAAAGAAAACGCCGAATGTTGGAGTTGAAACAAAGTTGGCCTGGCTATTGAGTGACACCTCGTTCGGACTCCTGAGATGTCTCTCTATCTCCAGGGCCTCAAGATTATTCAACATTGACCCCTTGCCCTGCAAGTGCAAGACATCAAAGTCCCTCCCAACATCAAAATCGTGACCAGACTCAAGAACATGCTTCGCAAATAAAGACTCATTAGAATTATTACGAATGCACCTTAGGTGTTCTTTAAAACGAGTTTTAAAGTTTCTATAGGTTCTACCCACGTAAGAAGCGGAACATGAACATTTAAGCTTATATACACCACATTTTTCAAGTATATTAGTTTTATCTTTATTATTAATTAAGATACTACCCAAGGTATTAGTATTTTTGAAACCGATGTTCACGTTATAACCTTTTAAGAAGTTGGTTACCCTATAAGTGATAGGGCCCATGAAAGTTAATGGAAAATAGTGCTTCTCATTCTGTTCCAATTGTGTAGGAGGATAAATTTCACGTATTAGACGAAGATTTTGTTTCCTCTTCATCATCCTATCAATAATATTAGCAGCGTCCTTATATCTCTAGATGTGACAAACTTGTTTACCAATATTCCGGTACCAGAGGTGTTGGAGTTGATAAGAGATGTCCTGGCTGATTCCGGAGTTTCAACTGAGATAGCCAACGAAGCATATGCACTCTTTGAGATTTGTCTTCAGCAGAATTTTTGTAATTTTCAAGATCTAACTTATAGCTTAGAGGATGGTTTGGCTATGGGGTCCCCCTTGTCACCAATTTTGGCTGATTTGTTCATGCACAATTTTGAAAACAAATTTATTATGAAAACCCCTCTTTTTAAACAATTCATAGGGTATTACTTTAGGTACGTGGATGATATTTTGATACTCTGGACTGGTGACATGGCAACCTTGGATGGTTTTGTTGAATATATCAACTCAGTCCATAATAAAATTAAATTTACTCTGGAGATAGGCCATGATAATACAATTAACTTTTTAGATGTTAAGATTTCTCTGAAAGATGCAAAACATGAATTCGATATATATAGAAAGCGGTCCCATACTGGTTCGATTATTGGAAATGATTCTTTACATCCTTATAACCATAAAATGGCTGCTTTCAATTCATTTTTAAATAGAGCTTTAAACATACCACTTTCAGAAGAGAATTTTTTTAAAGAAATAAATACTATAAAACAAATAGCCGCACATCATGGATATGATGTTAATATTATTGATAGGATGTTGAAGAGGAAACAAAATCTTCGTCTAATACGTGAAATTTATCCTCCTACACAATTGGAACAGAATGAGAAGCACTATTTTCCATTAACTTTCATGGGCCCTATCACTTATAGGGTAACCAACTTCTTAAAACGTTATAACGTGAACATCGGTTTTAAAAACACTAATACCTTGGGTAGTATCTTAATTAATAATAAAGATAAAACTAATATACTTGAAAAATGTGGTGTATATAAGCTTAAATGTTCATGTTCCGCTTCTTACGTGGGTAGAACCTATAGAAACTTTAAAACTCGTTTTAAAGAACACCTAAGGTGCATTCGTAATAATTCTAATGATTCTTTATTTGCGAAGCATGTTCTTGAGTCTGGTCACGATTTTGATGTTGGGAGGGACTTTGATGTCTTGCACTTGCAGGGCAAGGGGTCAATGTTGAATAATCTTGAGGCCCTGGAGATAGAGAGACATCTCAGAAGTCCGAACGAGGTGTCACTCAATAGCCAGGCCAACTTTGTTTCAACTCCAACATTCGGCGTTTTCTTTGAATAACACTTATTGAATGACTAATATAAATATATTCGGTTGCGGACACTCACATTTGCACATACCTACTTCTACTCACACACACACCCCTACACACCCCCACCCGCACTCAAAAACACACTTACGTTAATATTTATGAGTATAAAGAACCCATTTTGTCTGTGGATTTAACTGGAGTTCATAAATCCGACCTTTATTTAAATTAAAGGCGAAAATTAGCTTTTAGTACAAAAACTCATATAAAATTTCTTATAGCCTATTGTGACCGATTAATATTCAGATGCATACCATGTGTTCAGTATTGATGTTTATTGTTGCTTGTTAGTCTATTATTTGTGAAGATTTTTAAGAAGTTTTTTGACACATCTATGTTTTTGTGTAATCCGTGTTTACTAATTGTTGACGTCTACCCTACTATGGAATGTAAGTTGAAGAAATTTCATTCTTATTGTATTTGAAGTTTGGGTTGGTCATAATATTTTTCTGTTGACACGTTCTTGTGATTTTAGTCATGGGATGGGCTGATGATGACTGTAACATATTAGCAGTCGAAACCGGTTCCCGTTTTAATAAATTGAATTTGTGGAGATAAGACTTTGATTACAATTACTTCTATTATTATGTTAGTCCGTTGGGTTTTAATCTCATTCCTATTTCAGCGTTAGCTATTGTTGTTTTATCGTTGCCTGAAGGGTATGCGCTGGTAAATAAGGCAGCTTCTTCTAATACAATGGTTTACTAATTAAACTTTAAAATTATTACACAAATTCTTGATAATTCTACAATCAAAAATGAGACACGTAACTTTCGCTTTCTAGTCTGAAAGCTGTCTGACGGCAGCATAGAAAATACATTACAGGGAGACAGCAGTACGATTTCGATTCGTTTCGAATAGCGCGGAGCGGTGGCGCTGTATTCAAATAATTTGAATTGATGGTAGTAATATTGCTTAGAGAAATAATGGCGTGTAATTTTGAAAACTTAAAATAATATACACGTATGATCGTACATACCGCCGACCTTGAAACATAAACTTGTTTCAACAAAGCGTTTTAAATCTAATAGACACAGTTATATGTTTAAACATTAGACAAGTTGAATACAATTAAAATAAATAAGTAACTAACTTTAACGTTAACTAACGCGATTGACAATGAATAAAATCTAGTACCTAGTTTACAAAAGAACCTATGGATAACTTAATTGAAAACGTTGTAATACAAATCTACGACAGTTTTTGGCATGCAAACACATAATAATTAATACTAACTTATATTATTGGTTTGTAAATTGTCATTTTCGGGAAGAGGACATATCTTACTTAATGGGCGCTTAGCACAAGTTCCGTTACTAAACCGCACAGTAACCACTCTTATTATATTGTCACGTCCAGGGTATACCTCGATCACTCTGGCCATCTTCCAATGAAGAGGTGGCACATTATCGTCTTTTACAATAACCAAGTCTCCGATGGCTAAAGTTCTCGATGCTACTTGACTCCATTTTTGTCGATTTTGTAGCTCCGACAAGTTTAGTACTCTCGGAACCAGCAGATTTGCGGCCGCACTAAAAGCAGTATGAAAAATTTGAAATACCCATTTACTGTTTTAGGGCAAGCACCAACTTTTATCAGGAATAAAATTTTCTGAGAAACCAATAATAAAAAAGTTTCCCATATGTTGCATACTTTTTTGGACACACTGTAGATGTAGATAGCCAGTAAATATAGGCAGATATAAATGAAATTAATCTAAATTATGCACAAGGCAGCGGTAATATCATTATATGAATAAACAGTTAATCAAGTGCACCAAACCAATAGGATAACCTGTGAAGTAAATGGCTATGTATATATAGCTCATAAGTATCCATGGGTAAAATGAAATGATTATTAAACAAAATTAAGCTAAATGAATTTCATAGCAGCGATAATATCATTATATCAATAAAAAGTCAAAGGGCACACTACATCAATGAAGTAATCAATGATGTAAAATAGATATAAAAAACGAAATGAGCTCAGTTCGATCAGGTTTTAAAGCGAAAACATAAATTGCAAATTGCTGCCAAATAAACTTGTGCATTGCTATGAGATTAACAGGTGATTATAGTAAAATCGTATGGTTCAAGTCGGCAGGTATAATACACAAGTAAATCAGTTAATCAACAAGGCATTATCGAAATAATATGGAAGTACTATATTATATTAAGGAAAGTGAAAATCAAATACTCGACAAAGTTAATAAGTCACTTAATTTCAATTACTCAAATACGATAATACATGGCCGACAGTCAGGTAAAGGTATATTTGGTAAATCTCGTTACTGTAAAAGTGAATAAAATAGTTCCCATAACATCAACAAAGTAAATTCTCCTCTCAACATAATATCAGGTACGAAAATTACCAACAGGAAATTTTCTGATTATTTCTTTTTATATTAATTACTGTATGTAGGTGTCAGCGTGAGATAACGAGATAATTCCGTAAAATTACATATTACTGTACATCAATATGAAATAAATCATACTATCATTTCATTTCAGGTAAAATATGCTACTGCGATTACTACCTATTATAGCTGTTTTGGCCGTATCGTCTTCACAAAAATCATCCAGTAGTACAAAAGTGGAATCCAGGCAAAATGAAGATACTAAACCTCTAATGTTACTAGTCACGCCTTTGAACGAATCTCAATTCGAAAAAAATGAAGCAGTTCCACAAGAAATAAGACAGCTTTATACCAGACAGCAATTATCTCCAGAGCTATACGAGCTTACATATCTACAACCACAGTACCAAGCTGAGGCAGTTTTACCCAGGTATGATAATGTAATTAATGTAATTATATCAGTGAATGTGTTTTAAACCGCATCAATTGATGGTAAAGAAGCAGTTATTATAAGAAGAAAACAACAAGGTCGAAAAGATACATAAAAAAATATTTCCTTCTAATGTTACAGTTTTAGTAGCTTTCATAAAACCTGAAACACTATTAAATGTGAAGCATTAGCTGCTTTATGGTTAATAAGATTAAATATTTACAATTGATTGTAATTTTGATATTAATACTTTTGTGTAGGAACTTGGATAAGCTTTAGGATGTCTCATAAGAAAGTTCATCTTTTCTGTCAGGCTACTTTCAGTTTCTTCCGCATTTTGTCATGGCACTAACGGAAAAGTCTCATTTTGGTCGAGCCTGGTCCTCGTATCTAATAATTACGTGATCTCCCACGTTATTAGGGATCTGTCTTAATCAGGATTATTTCAGCTTCCAGGCAATGTAAGAATTCTCGTGCTATTACCTGAATTTTAATCAGATATGTAGTCAAAATCACTGACAGGCGACATACCGCTTTCCCTCAACGTTGTCCCTATCAGATTCGTTGGTTTCGAAATAGGCTTTTTGATTCTTTTTTAATATTCTGTAATTCTTTTTTGGGTTTTGAAGGAGGGTCTGCTTTACGATATCTGCTGCAGATCTGGTTTTACCTGGGGTAACATCAACACACAATGCGTCCTTTGTGTTATAAGGGCCGTGATCAGTCGACTCCCTCCAATTATAGACCAATTTCTTTGCTGTCTACTCTCTGAAGGATTGCCTCTTATCATTTTTAAATAATCAAAATATTCTTACTGAAAATCAGTATGGATTTCAACCTAATAGGAGCACATCTGACGCAACGTTTGACTTTCTATTGAGTTGGATCTCGGAAGGATTAAGCAGTGGTGTGACGCCAATCGCCTCTGCTTGAACATATCTAAAACTAACCTCATCGGCTTCAACTGTAGTGACCTTATATTTGGTGATAACTCCATACAGGCTGAACTCTTCTAAGTCTCTAGGTCTTTGTATTTGATTTGATTGTGTCCTCATATCATTATTATTATATGGTTTTGACGTAGCACAAGTGTTTGTTTATGTACCGTAATCCCAAGAAACTGAAATTAAGAATATAGTGAAACGGTCAAGA
>MU186256.1:79687-94082 GCA_016904865.1 Pissodes strobi | reverse complement strand
GCAATATATTGCTGGGGGTCTTGATAAGAGAGGTCAAGTTGATGTGGTTTACACAGATTTTGCTAGGGCTTTTGCCAGAGTGTCCCATAGCATCCTTATTCAGAAATTGGACAATGAGTTTGGTTTTCATGATGACTTCATAAAGTTTTTGACAACATATTTGTATATGAGACCACAATGAGTTGTGGCTAGAGGCTACAACTCTGACTATTTTTATGCAACGTCAGGGTTCCAACCTTGGGCCATTGCTTTTCCTTTTATTTATCAATGATCTAGTTAATGAAGTTGATGGTGTAATTATTGCTGATGACCTGGAACTTAACGCAAAAGTCAATAATTGCACCGACTATCAATATATTCAACAAAACTTGCATAAGATATACGACTGGTCCATAAAAAATAAATTACATTTTAATACAGATAACTGCTTTGTACTTAGTTTTAGCAGAATGTTGATTATGAGTATATGGAGAAACAGAGTTGTTGAAAAGCGGGATCTTGGTGTAATCTTTGACGCTCACCTATCATTCAGAGCGCATGTGAATGATGTAGTGGGTAGAAGGGCAGAGCATCCAGAATGTATGGATTTGTCATTAGAAATTGTAGGGATCTTAATATATTGTGTGTCAAAACTTTGTATGTATATGTGAGGAGTATGTTGGAATATTGTTCTTTAATATGGAGTCCATGCTATGAAACTCATAAATATAATATTGAAAGGGTTCAAAATAAATCTTAGATACTTATACTACGAGGAAACAGGTTTATACCAAATGCACATACCAAAGATAGAGATCATGAAATCACACCATTTGCAAACCCTTCAAAATAGGAGAAATGTATTTGCAATAATTTTTTTTATAAATTGTTAAATAATATGGATTTATTGAACAAAATTAATTTTTATGCTCCAGCATATGTAACGCGAAATCCCCTGAGTGTCTACATTGACAATACTCAAACTAACTACTATAGTAATTCATGAATTATTGTATAATAAAATACGTTTGCAATGTGATTTGTGGAATGTATCGACGGTGAACAGACCAAAGTCTATACTCTTCCAGGTGTGGAGTAAGCTAAGTTAGCTTGTATTTGTATTTTATTGTTTGGTTGTTGCTTAGGTTGTCTTACCCTACTCTATAAGTGGATGTAGATCTGTAGAGTTTGTACTAAATAAATAAATAAATAACAACCATCTGCTACATTATTACATTAATAATCTGCAACTTAAGAGTGTAGCCGGACAGGTTGACTTGGGGCGACGACCAGAAGTGGGGAATTCATATAAGCAGAATTGTCAAAAGGGCTAACACTACGCTTGACTTGATACGTCGATGCTTTAGAAACTTATCCCCTGATCTGTTCTTAAAAGCCTACAAGACCTACGTGAGGCCAATTTTGGAACATGCTGTGATAGTGTATACTTCAGGAAGGACATTGACCTTTTGGAGCGTGCCCAAAGGAGGGCAGCCAAAATCCCACCTACCCTCAGGCACCTAATTTATGACGAACGACTAAGGGCCCTTAAACTAACGACTTTGGAAGAGAGAAGAAACCGAGGACTTATTGAGGCCTACAAAATTATGCATGGACGTTACACCTACGATGTGGACTTTTTCCGGAGTAGCCGTAACCCACACCTTCGTGGACACCCACTTAAACTTCCACCAATGGAATCTTCTGCCTGAGCGAGTGGTTGCGGCTCCTTCCGTGAACAGTTTTAAAAATAGACTGGACGGCCATTTAAACTTGTAGTTTGACAGTGTTTGGTGACTTGGATGCTTAAGACATTGCGACAGTTCATCGGTTCTACCCCCTACTGTCAGAACAGTATAATAATAATAATAATAATACTAATTCTGTTTGTGAAAACTATTTAGATTAAATTCTTACACATCATTCGTAAACAAATAAAGAGGTTTCGGATTTCATTTTTAAAGTACCTACCTTAAAAAAAATTGCAAAAACGCAGCAGCAACTAGCAAAAAAGCTATTATAAATGTAAATAAAAATAAATAAAGAAGAACTTGATGCGCACGGCAAAATATAAGGTTGCGTGTCACGCATCACATCCCATGTGGATGGGCAAAATTCAACGTGTTCGTTTCACGTATACGAATATCCGTGATCACGTATACATATAGACTCAGGCTTACAAAGATGTTTTTTTTTTTAGAGAATTGACGCTTCTTAAGGTTTGCCACCATTTTGGTGCAGCGTTGACGCAAAATCTGGCGTCCGTCTAACGTAAAATTGTTGCTTGGACAATACCTCGATCAAATTGCCAAGATTGTACTTAAATGGAATTTTTCATCAAGAAGGCCATGCCATGGATCCTGAAATGCTTGTCATGCGCCTCAGAATTGTCAAACTGTTCCATACAGACTCGGCACTGGTTCTCCTTAACATTATTGGCTAAATAAGGTGCTTTAACCACTTTGGCCAACTCGGTGACAGCGCCTTGGTCAAAACAGTCATTTATTAAAAAATACTGCTGGGAATTCGAAATATTATGGAAATGAAGAAGATGTTTCACCAAGGAAGGCTTTACCACAAAGCATTCCCCACACTCCATACATTGGTACGCGGTCGAAATATGTCTGTGAACCTTTATATGTTCGTGGAAAGCTTCGCGCTCGGTGTTTTTGTAATCGCAAAGGCGGCATTGGTAAGTACCATCAAATGTAATTGGTTCTTCCGCGGTCAAGTCATTTTGCACCTCAGGTTTTTTCGGCTTGGATGGTCTGTGTCTTTTCCTAGGACGATTTTCGTCGCTAGAATCCCCGCGGTTCTTCTGAGGAGACCCATCGTGTGACCCTTCAAAGTCACTATTACTGGAACTAAAACTTTGATTGAGCTGATTCGAAGACTCCATCGCCTTTTCCAAATCAAGTTTCTCCACCAGCACCTGAGGCTTTGCATATTTGCATTCTAGTTGGTGTTGACGTCGCTTGTCAAAATCTATCTGTATCTTGCACAGAATACAAACACACTTATCAGCTGTGGAAACTGGTGCTTTTTTAACGGCAACGGGGGATTTTATAGGGTTCGTGAGGCATTTGGTACAGTAGACGGAAGGCTTCGTTTTCAAGCAAATAATCTTGTTTTGGCAAAGCTTGCACTGTCCAGAAATGTACTTGGATTGGATGAAATTTCCAGTGTTAGCCGAACGGACTCGTCTTGGTATACCAGTTTTCTGTACTTTGCAATTTTGAAGATGGGTAGCCATAGTTTGTACTGATCTAAAAACAAAATTTAAATTTAGTATTATTGTTTATTTAATTAACCTCAATATTAAGTAGAAATGTCTTATCTCACATTTGTGAATGAGTTTATGCAGTTTATTTCAATACTGCCAAACTAAAGGCATTATGTTATTAAAATGCTATTTGTCACCTGCCTTACCTAAAGTAACATTTGCAAAACTTGCACATATATACGTATATGCATCGTGACAGATCTTTGCAATGATAATCGAGATGCTTCCTCAATTGGTGCCAATTCATATCATCTTCGACACAAGTCTAAAAATCAATAAATATGGATCTATAAGACGCGTCAAAAATATTGCATAATATGTGAAATTTATAAAGAATAGTTTTTAAAAACTCACAATCCTATATAACTGACAATTGTGGGTAACTAACATCATCTTTCATGAAATAAAAATCTTTGAAAAACCGTTCCAATGTCCTTTTGTGTATGTTACTGAGCATTGGCATCAGTCTGATATTCACTGCGGATCGGCTCTATACAACGCCCGGTAAGAATTCGTTGGCTCTATAAATGAACTATAAAGACGAATGGAAGCGCCACTGCGCACGTGTACTGACTCGAGAGTGAGATAGGCTAAAAGGATAGCACTGTAAGGGAATATTAGCTTATTCCGCTCCACTAAATTCAGTTCAATTACGAATGATTTTCGTTGTTTGGGATTTGAGTCGCCAGTGACATCTATTCGCGAATGGGTATATTTCGTGCAAGTAATTATTTAAGAAGCACAAGTACGCTGTTTTATACCTACAATTTGTGGATTTGTTTCACTGTAGATTACTATGTTTACTATTTAGTAGTGACATCTATTCGTGAACGAGCTTATCTCGTGTGGTTAGTAATTGAGGAGCGCAGTACGCTATTTAATACTTACAATTTATGAATTTAATTTACTATAGATTACTATATTTAGTATGTATTGGGTATTTCTTTGGTTTGACGCCGCATGACCTATAGTGGTAGTCACATGATATACATTATCCAATTAAAATATCGAAAAGCATAATTTGTTGAACGTCTTAAAATTTTGAAAGCGAGTTTATCTTTGTTACGACGCTTGACGGGTAAGTGCTAATTTTTAATCTTGAAATATTTAATTCATCTTGCAATATATTTCACTAATTCATTTATTTTTAAATACATAATTAATAATTGTTTCTGGTTCGCTTAAACGTATTTGACTAAATCAAGGATTTAGTATTTTTATATTAGACTTTCATTTAACCTACATCTTCAATATCTTAATTTTTGTCGTGACCGTTGGGTTAAGCTGGATTTATAGATTGACATAACATAGGCATCAAAAGCATAGAAGTTAAACATTCAAATTTTAGTCAGGCAATTTATAGATCGACATAACATAAGACATAAGATAAGCTTGACATAAGAAGTTGACCAAAGTTCAACTTCTTATGCTATGTGCTTATGTTCGACCAATGAAAACACCGAATTATAATTGTGTTTACCTTTTGAGAGAATGACATATGCGATATTCAATAAAGTTTGGTGTTTTGGCGCTTTTTGTATGCCTTTTATTTTTGAGAATGCTAAGAATTTAAGTAATAGTAATATACGTAAGGCTATCAGAAAAAAAATTTCTTTTAAAAATTTAAACAAAATTATGACATTTGTAAGGTTAATATTTTCGCTTCATAACTCAGGCGCAACATACCACAAGCCCATTTATAAACCGACCATTCATTGTAATGTGTTTATGCTATGCTATATTTATGCTATGCTTATGTTATGTAAATCTATAAATCCAGCTTTAGGATACCGATTTATTGGTGAATAATTTCATCTCTTATTAGTCAAATTCATGGTAATTTGAAAGGTTTAGTCCAAATTTACAGAGAACGTAATTATTTCATCATTTAGTGGTCACGCACATTATTTTACGTATTTCCTTCAAATTGAACAGTATTATTTGGAGAATTCTCGGAGTAGATTCTGTATATACCTGCAAAGGTAGTAAATTGAATTTTCAGTAGAATTTCTCCGAATTTTCCCTCGTAGTATTGCTGGTTTTAATATTTTTCTTTTCAGGCTCATTTAATTAAATTTTCAGTTTATTTGTTACATCAAGTATATAATTATTAGCACTTGCCCTGTCTCGCCTCAACACTGATATACTGACATTAATTTGCATTTATGAGAGGTTAATCTCACATGTGGAAATTTATCTGTATTTTTATCTTTTATCTTAATTTTCTATCTCGATGCGAGATAGCGATTATCTTAGCGTTCAATTAATTAAGGCGTAATTACGCTCAATTATCGTTTGTGTGACAAGGGCCAAAATAAAAAGTGATAGAAATTACTTATTTTGAGTTATAATACTCGTTATTTGAGGTTTTACCTCTATTTTTCTATTTATCGTTAAATTAAAGCTATCTGTTTTATATATTTAGATTTACCGAGAGTCACTAATTGGAATGTAATTCCATAATTTTCTTTTGAATTTTAAATTTCAGTCATTATTTCTTTTGAATTTCATATTTTAAAGTAAAGAAAAGGACATCTTGAGTAACAGTAGTTATTTATAGTTTTTGCTCAATTTAAAATTATAATTTAAATTTCTGATTATATCTGTTTTAACCAGTAAATTTTCAATTTGTTGATTGCTTCCTCACATGTGTAACAGTGTCACTGATGTTCACATGATACTTCTCCGAATATTATTTAATTAGCGATACACAGTGGTCTAAGACTAGGTTATTTTCTCTTGCATGTATTCAGCATTGGCGGGAAGAAAACATCGTGCTTGGCAAGTAGCAAGTGTTCGTCCACTTACTGTGTGCTCTGAGGGATTCGATACGATAACAACCAAGTGAGTCCTCGATAAGACCAAGAAATATTAACTTGGGAACAGGCAAAAGCAGTTCCAGTAGAGGTCCCAATACGATCGCATGGTTACAGAATAGTTGGACAAGCTAAGTATTAGCCAATCAGAAGACAAATTTATTGTAAAGACCAGTGATATCGACTCATTCATTAATTTTTTTTTAGTCTCTTACATTAATTTTAATTCTCATTGCTAGTCAATTTTTAACTTTATTTCAAATAATTTCATCAATTATATTTGTAATTTAATTATATTGATAATCTCCATTTCACCTGATACATCACTCATACTTGTAATTTAATTGTAAAATTAATATATTGTTGTTTGAATTCCTTTGTTTAATTTATCGCAAGATTGAGGTTTGTGAGACACGAATTATAAGGGCAAACTTCTGATATTCTTATCTTTATAGTTATTGATATTTAAGTATTCATATTCAGTTCGCATTGTCTCTAGGAACTCTGGCGCCCAAACAAATTTTAGCTAATAAAAGAGACAACCCACACCCTAAGGAAAATAAAAAAAAACGAGTCTCATACATTTAATCAACTAATTATCATTACAAATTGACGCCCAACGCCATACATAATTAATTAATTAATATTTAGCTAGCATTCATTACAGCACTAGGACATGCTGTTTAACAACGTGAAAGTGCACTGTTGTGAAAAGGTATGTCTGTGTGTTTCAATGCTTAAAAGATATTGAATAAAGATTTACGTATTTCGTGAGTTATAGACATTATAGTTCGGATTTTATTATACAGTTTTATTTTACTCTATTTGTACATATATTTTAAGATGTTGTTTTTGATGGTATTGATACGGGAACTCAAGAATATTATTAGCTTTAAGAACAAACTCTATATAAGAAATACAAGCAATCTGACTATAATAGGAAATCTGAAGTTCAAAAGGAAAGTGAATGCCTCATTGATCTGTGCTACCTGATCTTCGTATCCAATACAGAACATACAATTCCATCAAATAACAAATATTTTTGGTTGTATGTTAACTCACTTAAGAAAGATCAAGCAATTCTGAACACCATGGAGTATAATGGTGTCACAAAAGATACACCTGAATCTATTGTAGAAACTTTCGCCCATCTCTTTGAATCATGCTATGTATACTGATCACCCAAACATCAGTGAGTCACACCTTATTCACTTGGATGCTAAACTTACATTTCATAAATTTACTGAAGAATATATTATAAATAAAATTAACTCGATGGATGACAACAAGGGCTCAAGACCGGACGGCTTACCTCATGTTTTTGTACAAAGATGTGCAGCATCGTTAGAAGGGCCTTTATGTGTTCTCATTCAAAAATCTTTTGATGCCGCGTTTACCGAAACAGTGGAAGAGGTCTAGTTTATTTCCCATTTTTAAATCAGGTTCGAAAACCGATTTTGGAAATTACAGGAGGATTTCCTTAATATCCATATTACCCAAAATTTTTGAATCCATAATAACTGATGAAATGTTTCAAATATTCAAACAACTGCTGGCTCCTGTGTGGCGATCAGGGCTGGCACCTGATTTATTTTAAAAAATGTTTCAACAATTTGTTTCAAAAAAATTTATCTAATTTTAATTGTTCAAAAATTAAACTACGTCCCGAATAAGAAAACGTTCAAATGAAATAATAAGTTTATTTTAATTAACAAGAATTATAAACAAATTGAAGTTTAACTTTCACGAGGTAATGCCAGTATCGCGAAAAAGGGTTAATCATTTTACCAAAAAGAAACGTACGTCAAAAGCACTTAACCCCGTTCAATTAAATTAAAATCACTTACCATTGAAATATATTTTAATAAACGGCATGGTGTTTAACTTCACACGATTCGGGATCCGATTTTAAAACGCGGTGACTTATACTTTCATTTTGACTGCAGTATAACGCGACACAAGATCAACTAACTAGAAAAAAGATCATCTGCGGTCAAACAATTCTTACGCAAGTTCCCCAAACTTTGTTCTAAAGGGAAAGCCATTGGTCAGGGGCGGTTCTAATTTCCAGTCCCAGCGAATTAAAACGAAAGACAAAAAGTCATGTACTTATAAGGTTCGAATATCGCTTGGACTTTAAAACACACGTGTGAACTAAATTCCATAATAAGCCAAAGCTAGGCATGGAAAAATTTCGAACTCTTTGGGAGATGGGAATGTAAAACCAGTTACAACTCGTGTTTTCGTCGAAAATTGGGGCAATTGTGTCACCTCACACGTGAATTTCTTGCAAGTGTACCGAATCCGGATTTTTCTGGGAAAAAAACGCGTCAAAAAGCTGCTATAAAAGCCTGAAATTATCGGAGAAAAATTAGTCTTAACTGAATCTTCATTTGCTGTCGGTCGTAATGCTAAAAAGAAGCTAAAAAAGTTTTAAAAATTAACCTTAATTTTCAAGTCTGTACTATGGTCTGAGTTGTGACCAAACCGAAGTTAGTGTCTCACAGTTTAGAGGTTGGTGGAAATAATTAAGTGATTAAGTAAATTCATGTCGTCGGTTCGAAAAGTAATGTAAAGAAACTTTGTTGAAATTCGTCGTCCGTCGAGGGAGAAGATGGTCAAACAGAAGCAATGGAGGCTAGGATGGCAGGTTCGGTGTTAACATTAAGCGTTAGACAGTAAGTTTAGTTTTAAATCATAATGTGTAGAGTGCTTGTATATTTGGACACATTTATTGCTGTATGTATTCGATAATCAAATGAGTATCCCATTAAAATAATTAGTGCTAGCTTACTCCGTATTTTATTTAGTTAATTCACTGCGGAAAAGAATATTGCTATACCCGACGCGCCGAACAGATTCACCAATCGCGGAAACAATTCGTCTTATTTTATGATTGAATCGACCCAATGTTTTGTTTTTCATTTCGATTTTTCTTATCCATAATAGGATAAATAAAAATAGAGTGTGTTAATGAAAGTTCCTATGTTTGGAATCAATGAAATCATAAAATAAGAAGAATTATTGTATCCGTGTTTTCCGTGTTTGGTGAATCTGTTCGGCGCGCCGAGTATAATTGAATTTATTTTATTAATCCATAATTGTTTGACTGGCTAGTTTTACTTATCATGCTCTCAGATAAAATATAATATTCTAGGAAAGTTGATACACGCTAAAAAATTCACAGCGACTAAATAATAATACCAGTGTAATTTTTCTTTTACGATGCAAAGACTGCTTGTCTGGCGACCTGTGGATACGAGGTCATATTAGAAAATAAGTGAATAGATTTAGCCACTATTAAATAATAAAATGCTCCCTTTCAATTGTGTGCTCCCTTCTTAAAATTCGCAATTTCAAATATTGTTTTATTAATTTCAAAACGAAACTGATATGGCTTACATTCATTTAATTATATTTAATATGCCTGAGAATAGAATGAAGTGCTTTTAAATTTATTTTATTTTTGATTAACTTTTGAGTTATTCGTCCTTTTGTATGTCAATGTACAAAATTTCAATTTTGACATGAATCCATGCAACAAGTCTTTGCAAAGTGCCAGAAGGGCTTAGCAGGGGGGAGGATTGTCAAAAGGTAGTCGTCAATAGTTGTCACACAAAATATCTACGACCCTAACCTAATCCTACCACCTAATCTTGGCTAAGCCTTATACAAAAATCAGTAATTTGAATGATTACTAATTTGAATAATTGGGACACCCTGTATAGTTGAAATCAAATTCTGATGAATCCTTATGTCAAGTGATAGCTTAAAATGTGCCCCATTTCACTGGATAAGCCTTATACATGTACTAGGAGAGTTCAAATCTAGTCTAGTATTTTTGGTAAAACAAGTTTTATTTAGATTTTTTCTCTAATAAACAATAATTACTAACTAATGACTTAAGATATGTAGTATAACGTACCCGGGTCGATTCAATATAGTTGAATCAGATAAGTAAAATTGTGTTTTGTATTTGTTTTGCCAATGATCGTCAAATTAGATTAAAAAGAAATGGATTAAAAAGAGGACCAATACCTACGTTATGTTATTATTATATCTTGCACAATTTTACTCACTCATTATGCGCTTCAACGGAACACATTTAGGGAAATTTGAGGGAAAGTTGCGTCATGTAAATGAAACCACAGATTCCTAATACGCCTAATTTATTAAAGAAAAGCGTGCCGGACTCAGCCTGGAATTCACGAGGGGAAAGAGTACGGCAGAGAAACCCTCGATCTTATTTCCTAAACCGAATTATGCTGTATAATCTATTAGTATTATAATTAATTGAATTACTGCCTCCCGTACCACAACTTGTAGTTCTACTCTTCTAACAAAACATTTAAAACTGAAGAGATAGCTCTTCGGTCGGGAATCGAACCCGAGTCTCCCGCGTGCCAGACGCGGATGTGATAACCACTACACTACCGAAAAGGGGTGTTAGTCAGCCAGTCGCCGCTGGAGGGTACTGAGGTCCTGGGATACGGAGGCTACTCAGCTAAAGTTGAAATTAGGGCCAATATCTCTAGAATGATCATTACATTTATAACTAGGATATTCTCCCGTCAGGGTAGGAAAATGTTAGTAATTTCACAAAAGCTCTTACTTGCAATCACAGTCATACTAAAACCAAAGTTCCAGCACGAAAAGACAGCAAACAATACATTTTTGTTTTCATTTAAAGCAGTGTTGTTCACAGCATAAAACGATTTCATTAAATGTACACCATCAAATATGAATTATCAATGAGAATAAAAGAAATAATAATTGTGCAAATTATGTCAATAATAATATCAAAATATACACACATGTTAAGCCATCAAATATTAATTATCAATGAGAATAAAATAAATAATAATTGCGCAAATTATGTCAATAACAATATCAAAATATATCCACGTGTTATGCCATCAAATATTAATTATTATCAATGAAAATAGAAGAAATATTTATGCAAATTATGTTAATAACAGTATCAAAATATATACACACGTTATGCCATCGAATATGAATTATCAATGAAAATAGGAGAAATATTTAGGCAAATTATGTTAATAACAATATGAAAATGGATACACATGTTAGGCCATCAAATATTAATTATCAATAAGATTAGAAGAAATATTTATGTAAATTAAATTAAAAACAATATGAAAATGTATACACATGTTAGTCCATCAAATATTAATTATCAATGAGTATAAAATATATAATGGTACAAATTATGATAATAACAATATTATAAGTTTCATTTTACCGACTTGTAATAACATAATATTGCAACACAGAAGCAAAACAATTCACCAAAACAAACCGTACACTCCGATGACTTCTGACTCTCTATTTTTCGTTCTCCAGCAATACCTTTCGGATCTCCTCCAAAAAACCTCGCAAAAACTCGACTTCAATTTATGACTCGTTTTTATCTTTTACATGTATAAGGGGTGTCTCAAAATATACACATATATAGGGTGTCTCAAAAATTAATGTATCAGGGTCAATGAAATAGTATTTTACAGAGGTGGGTTATCTCAGATATTTTAATTAATATCTAACACGCATTAGTGTCTTTTAGTTTTTTGGGGCTTCTCGCACCGCATGCGAAATTTTCAAAACGCGTTCGAAGTCTTAAGGGTTCTGAGAAGGCGGATTTCGTACGAAGTTAACAAGGATCGCACCAAAATCGTCTTTTGAGGGCGTCGGGCGGGAGTTTTTGGTTGCGATCACCTTAAGAGGGGTACGGAGTTGGCTCGAGGAGGGCTTTTAAAAAATCGTTGTTTCTTGGGGCCTTTTGGGGGGTGTTGGATATGTGTTATATGCCAATCCCTGGCAACTTGTCAGATGCTGCTCGGCAGTTTTCTGATAGAGGTTTTGTGTAAGTCAGGGGGGACTTTTTGGGGATTAATTTGTGATTAGTGTATTTTAGACCAAACTACTCCCCGGACACGGCTCTCAGTTCAGAGACGGTGTTGGTTTTGTATGGTATATGAACTAGTGATAAATAGCCTTTGATTCTTCTCTTGAGGTAACTCCAGTCGCAACAGTATAACTTCGCTATCTCCCGTACACAGTTGGCTAACTTATCACTCTTTGAACGCGCCCGAATTCTTTAGGTTAAGCCTTATTTTCTTTTTTCGGCTCCTATGCCTTTTCGCTTTTCACCCGTAGGCCAAGTAGCTAAAGTATGGGGAGTCAGGGAGCTCTCTAGTTCTCGAAACCGAACTAGCCGTCGACGCGCTTTACTCTCGCCCAATGTTTAACTACCACTAGTATGAAGGACCAGAGAGGCACGTACGTGAATGGGGGGAACCCAAACAAGTAGGCTAACTCAAGGTGCTCGCAACCAGCCTTATTCGCGGGGTGTTGCTGTAGGGTGCGCACTACAGTTGAAGGTATCGGTGAATTGTTGGTAGTCGGTCGCTTGACAAGGCCTCTTCAAGTACGTAACTTCTGTCTTAAAAAAAAATTTTCTCATAAAATTCTTCTGTCCTGAAGTTCCCAAAACTCCGAAAAACTTGATAAATTCGGTACCAGTTGAAAGTGCCTGCCCTACAATGCATTTTTCTTCGCTTCGGGGCTTCTTTGGCTCGCCCGTAAGCTTAGTAGAGTCGTTTCTTTCTTCGAGATTGTCGAAAATTCTGCTGTCCTGAAGTTGCAAAATTTCAGAAAAACTCAATAAATTCGGTATGAGGCTGATTCGGTACCAGTTGAGAGTTCTGGTCCTACAATGCCTTTTCTTTCGCTTCGGGGCTTCTTTCGCTCGTCCGTAAGCATTCTATAGCCCTTTCTTTTTCGAGATGTCGAAAATTTGGCCTAAATCCCTAGTGGCCAAAAAAGCCGGAAAATCTCATAAATTCCTCAGAGATATGGGGCTAGGGGCTAAATGGATGAGTTGGTAGTCCCATTAGGATTCCTGAAGATCAACGATGGCGCTGACCTAAAGTGGTTTCTTGCCTTTTCGAGATCTGCACTGCAACTAATTTTAATTTCAATTCTAGCGACGCGCTTCGGGCTGAATATTCCCACCCGACCGTGCACAACCAATCGAGGGCGCTAATTCTCGCGCGATTGGAAGTCGGTTGGGATATCGACGGTTGACCGAAACGCCGATTCTAGAATCATGGAACGTTAAACCGCCGCTTGCAGGTGTACATTCTTTCGTGGCTTGCATTCTTATCCAGTGTTACGTCTAAAGGACGTTTTAACTTTAACATTATCTACGAAATTCCGTATTTCGTGGGCTAAATTTTGAGATTATATTTTATCGAATACCTGCTTTATTTAAACTCCTATCGAAAAATGTTATAAAAGCTTCTCGATCGACCCTGAGACGACGCAGATACTGGCGTATTCCGATTTGAAATATCTTCTTCCGTTATCGAGAAAATAAGGAAAATATAAAAATCACGTTTGGTCGATTTAAAAAAAAATTAAACGTCGTACGATCGAACAAAATGCAGCACATCAAAGTACCCCATGAGGCCCATCTTTTTGCCTTTTACCGTTTACTTCTAACTATTACCGTATTCGAATTACAGCCCATTTCAGGAAAATCTCGATTTTTTTAAAGGTATTTTTTTATACTTACCCGTGAATTTTTCGGAAAAAATATCCGTTTTTATTGCGGAAACCGTTAAAGGGATTTATTTACATGTTGCTAACATAAATATAAAATTTTAAAAAATCATATACAGGGTGTTGAAAAAATATTTTTTATAAAGATTCCTGTTTTTCGTAATATTTCGGTAGAGGAAAAGTTGTATGGTTTTTTAGATGCAAAACTCCCCGCACTTAGAAACCCTTTCCTAAAGTATTCACGTCAAAATTAAAATTTTTTGAAAAATATAATTAATTTTTTTTTCTTTTGGTTTTATTAGGGCACAACGGTTAAAGGATCCACTTGCATGTTACTCTCATGAAAATAACATTTTAAAAACTATGTACAGGATAAAAATTATATTTTACAAAAATTCCTGTTTTTTGATAATATTTCGGTACAGACAAATCGAACGATCTTTTAGATGCAAAAAGCACCTAAAAACCTTTTTCTAAAGTATTCACGTCAAAATGTAAATTTTTTGAAAAATAATTTTCAATTTTTTTTCTTTTCGTTTTTATTACGTAAACGGTTAAAGGGATCCATCTGCATGTTATTAACATAAAAACAACATTTTTAAAATCATATACAGGGTCTTAAAAAAATATATTTTTTACAAAAATTCCTGTTTTTTCGTAACATTTCGGTACAGAAAAATCGTACGATTTTTTAGATGCAAAAATCGAACTCCCCGCACCCAAAAACCCTCTCCTA
>MU186256.1:0-79677 GCA_016904865.1 Pissodes strobi | reverse complement strand
TTTTAGATGCAAAAATCGAACTCCCCGCACCCAAAAACCCTCTCCTAAAGCATTCACGTCAAAATAAAAAAAATTTGAAAAATACTTCTCATTTTTTTTTTAGTTTTTATTAAGAAAACGGTGAAAAGGATCCATTTGCATGTTACCCTCATGAAAATGAAAATTTAAAAACCATATACAGGATAATAAAAATTAATTTAAAAAAAAAAATCCCTTTTTTGGAAAAATTTCGGTACAGAAAAATCGTACGATTTTTTAGATGCAAAAATCGAACTCCCCACACCCAAAAACCCTCTCCTAAAGCATTCACGTCAAAATCAAAATTTTTTTAAAAATACTTTTGAATTTTTTTTTTTTTTTAGTTTTTATTAAGGAAACGGTGAAAAGGATCCATTTGCATGTTAACCCTCATGAAAATGAAATTTTAAAAACCATATACAGGATAATATAAAATAATTTAAAAAAAAAATCCTCTTTTTTGGAAAAATTTCGGCACAGAAAAATCGTACGATTATTTAGATGCAAGAATCGAACTCAGCGCACCCAAAAACCTATTTCTAGACTATTCACGTCAAAATTTTAAATTTGTTTTGTAATATAAATAATAATATAAATAAGTTTATTTTTAACAATTGAAAAAAGTAATATAGGTATAGTATTATGTTAAACTGTTTATTTGTCTTTTGACAAAGTTTTTATCCTTTTATAACCTTTGAAGTTCATTAACTATACTTTTAAAACGATCTATCCCATTAAAGAACGTTTAAACCGCGCAATTTTTGCCTGTCCTAGCTTCATCTCTCTTTCTCTCGGACCACTCACTCCAATGTTGGCCGCAGGTGCTCTGCATTGATTGGATAGGGAGGGGCTATTCCATCCGTCTTCATATTTCATTGGCTCTGTATGCTTTATGAGATAAATAATCTTGCGGAAAACCATGTTTTGAGAATGCGCGATTGGTTTGTTCTCTTATGTAAACTTTACATGAAAAATAGTATTTATTTTCTTAGAGTTATCTTATAAATCATAACTTCCCCAAATTCACCCGGGTCCTAAGAAGCCGTTGCTTTAGTAGCTGGTAAGTATATTTGAAAACTATTAGAATATTAAGGATATTATGCAACAGAAATCGTTTAAACTTACAGAACATGAAAACAACTTCACGATGTTCCCTGTATCCTCTAGATGGGTTAAACAATGATTTTCGCAGTCCTCTAGTTGGGTGAATACTTCCTTACATGACCCACACATATAAAGCGTTTCAATGTGGACCTGCTTGAAATGCGGCCCAAAAGTCGCATCCGACGCGAAAATTTTGCCACAACGTCTGCCTGGACATCTGTAACAATAAACGTTAGGATTAATGTCGGAAAATATTTGCTTTATATCTTCAAAAGCTATTTAAATGAGAGCTCTGAAAGTAATATAAGAAATCCAAACTAATTTACTAATTCTAATGTTTGGCTATCCGAGTGCTGCTTTAATGCCTCTTTTAGACAAATGAGACATCATTTTCACAATAATTCATATCATATTTGGTTTAATTGATTTTTATTTTGACAAGTGAATATTAGTTTTAATACATAGTCATATTGTTTTATATTATATTCTTTCTGTTATGAATAAATGTGTATAAAATGTTAGTAATACACAAGTTTTCTGAGTTTTGGTTCTAACCCATTATCCATCCTTGTATAACCAAAATTGTTAGAAATTATATCAAACACAAGGAAAATTACAAATAATTAGATAATTTAAATATCAAATTTACCTAAATCTGACAGATTTGGTCATATGAAAACAGACCTCATCCATATGGATCATTAGCTGCACTCTATCTGGAAATTCAATTCCACAATCTGGACAAATATAAGGAGGTACCTTTTCATGAATCCTCGCATGGGCCTGTTAATGATAATATGATTAGTTTATTATGCAAAAAAGCTCAATACATGTTTCCAATAATATAGAAGAAACTGTAAGTGAATTATAAAACCTTGGAAAGCCATTAATCAAATGTTAACATATTTTTTCTTTTAAAATATGCAGAATTGTTCTTAATAAAAACAATATTTGCAATTACCCTAACAAAATATCACTCAAATATTTCAGTATCACCTGCAAATACTTCCCATTTAATCACTTCTATTTAATACTATTAAGCCAGCAAGAGCCCTATAGTAAACCAAAGCTCCAGCAGCCAAGGAGTAAGACCCCTAGAGGTAAAGTAAGCATCGTCACAAACTAGACGTAACTTAGGGTGAAGCACTATAAGTGTCAATATAAATGATTTTTTTTTTGTAAATTAGTTTCAAAATTCTATTATTTTACATTGTTACTTTTTCAGGAAAATCACAATGATGACTTCAGCAGCCCTCCAGGGCTCCCCGCACCAAAAACACTGTGTCCACTTTTGTTCTCAAATTTTACTTTTAGTTTAGTAATATTTGTGAACAAGCAAGGGATAGATATATTCATTTGTTTCTATTTTGATGCGCTAATCATAACCTGATCTGTGATATCATCAACATGGCAGATTTGCTTAAAGCTGCGAGACTACCATCTTGATCCTACAAAGTTGCATACTGTAATGTCGCTTTAAAGACGAAAAATTGCAAGTTTGTACTCACCTGGAATGAACAAAGAGAGGGGCAAATAAGTTTACAGGTCACACACCGAAATCTCTCGCTTACTGGCCTGTTACTAGCCAGAAAATGGGTACCAATGGGTTCGACGAATTGGGTGTGGCATTCAGAGCACGTGTTGAGAAGACTGTTTAAAGCAGAAGGTGCTTCTGCGATATAATGTTCTTTCCTAAAATAGAAATTTACATTTTTACTTTCAGACTGTTGATTTATCAAATGAGTGTGATGTACAACCAAAACTAAAAACACCATTGTGTTTTGACTTTCAAGCCACAAGAATCATGAATGGTGGTTTATTTTCGATGTGCATGTTCGTTACCTATTTGAAGTATTTGATGCCTGTCCCAAAGGTTCTTCGACCGTTTCGACTTTTGTTATCACCGGCAGTACTAGATCTTCCAGAATGACGGCAGACGACACTTCAGTTCTATCCGAGTGAACAACTTGCGTAGTAGTAATGGATATATTTTGAGACGCTTGCTGCTGATCAGAAGGGATTTGCGATGTTGGCGGTTCTTCAGAAAATGTTATCTGTCAACAAATATTAGTGATTTATTTATATTATCCTAATCATATCGGATTCCAGAAATTCAGAGCTTTCAATAATAAGAAAACATATTGGCTAGAGGATGATGTTTCTCTGATAAAAAGAACAAAAATAAACATGGGTCTAAAAACGATCTAGCACCCTATAGCGGGCAAACCATCATTTTTGCTTGCTTATTCAAAAAAAAGACATCTTTCTTTTTTGCAGCTCTTACAAAATACAGTTCTTTCTTTATAAATAAGGCATTAAAGAAATAAATTCATTTTTATCGAAACCCGGTACATAGAAAACAACTTATGGACACAGTAAGATGTTTCAAACCAAAAAAAAAAAACGACTAAACAGTCGTATTAAGAATTAGATTGCAGAAACCGAGCACCGATATATTTATTCGTTCGCAAAATATTTCACCTCGAAGTAAACCTAAAAATTCGATTGGTCCACTGAACATATTATAATAGCAAGGGATTTTAATATAAATTATGATGATAAGAGCTCTGCTTCTACCTTGGGTTTGTATAATTTGTTTGAGTCTTTTAACTTGAGGATGCATGTAGACTCCACCGAGTCGTACCACTAAATTCTCGTCCAGTACAATGGACAATGGGGAACTTGCATAAAAAGTAAATTTGAAAAATATTACTCACAAACCTAATTTAATACTATTAAAAGAACCACAGTTCACAAAAAAATTTATTTTTTATTTTTGTATAATAAATATAAGCAATTAAAAACTGCATAATTCAAATTATTCTTGTAACGCGCCATCCTTGGCTGAGACCGGTTGTCACGTTAAGTAGCTCGTTTGTTGTCGCGCCTGACGGACTGCAGAGCAGGGAACGTCTTAGCTTCCATTATTATTATTAATATTAAAGCACAGATTAATGTACAAATCAACACGAATTATAACAAATACCCTGGCAATTCAACGACAATAAGTAATATACGTAAATATTATAATACTTGTGGATGCCGATGCCATACTGCCTTCACTGACATTTTAAGACAATATGTCATCATATACTGCTTTCCGATCGCACGAGCGGTGTGACGTCACGTGTCGTTTAAAATGAGTTGCTTGCGGTCTCAACTTTAATTGTTTATTGCAAATTAAATATTGCGATTTGAGGGCTGATATTTGGTGTGTGCTGTCTCTATAGGTAGGCAAATATATTACAGAAATAAAAAAAAAATGTTCAAGTTCCCTATTGACTATATATGCTCCAGCCTCCTCATCGCTATTATAAACAACACTACTAAAAATACAGCTTTGTCTGACCGAGAAGCTGTTGTTTGTAAAGACTTAGATGTATGAGCGTTTTTGCGGTTTAAGCACCACTGTTGATTGGAGGAATATATGTAACCTATCTGATCCTGTGTCCAACTTTCATGTCAGACTGGTGCACCTGATTGATGTTGCCTTCCGATTGTCAGGCTTAGATCGGGGACTACGTCGAGAGAATCTTGGCTGACTATGATGATGATGATGAAAGTGCTTTATTGTCCAAGAATCAATACATGATTGTATACAATTCTTATTGACAAAGTATAACAATGAGATATGTTAATCGCAAACATTTAGCGAAGGACCTAAGTTCATCCACGGGCACACCTCGTACAATCAGTTTATGGATCAACATTTCCTTTTTAAGGCAGCTGACATTCATTTTGAAATCCATCGTACTTGCGAGTTCAAATAATCAATAACAACCAACAAAGAAAATATGAAATACAAATAAGGTAGTAATCAGTTATACAATTTTATTTACTTTCCGAAAGCGTTTCTCTTTAAGAAGTTTTATTTCGAGTTATAAGTGTTCAGTACAAAGCTTTCTTAATGACTAACGTACATTAGGCAATAGGCATGCTACGTATATATAATGTTCCAGATTTTGCTGAGCTTGCAAATGACTAATACAATAAGATGAATAATAATATGAGTCATAACAACAGTAATTCAGCGTAAATGGCCATATAATTATACCAACAAAAAAAATATATCAGATATAAACAAAGTCAAAGTCAGTTAAAGGTCAGCGCCCAGCTATGCCAAACAAACAATATTCGGAACAACCAAGGTAATCCACCAAATAATAAGCAGCTATTATTGATCTGCTATTACCTGTACGTTCGCACAAAAGCACGTACAGTAATCAACGACACTGTGTTCCCTTCGTGTAGGAAAACGCAGTATAAAACCGACGAGCCAAGGTAAATAACAGTTACTCAAATCCGGTAATTAAATACCAATCAACTTACCAATGAGTTAAATGTAACCGGCAAATTTCAAAACGAATAAATTGCCAATAAATCAAATACTAATAATCAATATAAAAAAAGCTTAACTACCAATAAATTATCAATATTGGCAACTAATAAGTATATGTTGTTATCAATTAAGGTAATGAACAATTAAGTAACTGACAATAAGAAAATATAGTGTTACCGTAGTACAAGTAATAAGGTGTAGATATGATCTCTAACGTTATTCCGAAATACCCAATTTATCTCAACACACAAATGTAAACAGCAAAAATCAGATAAAGGCAAGCTAATAAGCAAAAAATAATAATACCGATATTTCAATAAAAATATCCTGAACCAGCGAATATTTATTTTCTCTATCAAGAAAATAAAAGCGGTTCCAAAGGAGAGTCGACTTTAGCTCAATAACTGAATTTTATATAGCAAATTGTTATGAAAAAACCTAATTTTCTCGAGTGTTAAATATTTAACTCCAACACGTTACCCGTTGAAATAATTTAATTTAATTGAAAGGACACATTGGTCGGCAAAATTTGTTTAATTTAATTGAACAACGGCCCCACGCCCACGAGTTGGGCCCCAAAATTGTATTACGCTCTTTCTGTCGTTCTAATGGGCGCAAAACCTTCACTCCAGCTTAGAAGGAACTGGGAGTGAATAATCTCAAATCGAAAGAAACAATTTTAATTTTGAGAATTTAAAATTAGAAATTGAATGAATTTACGTATGTCGATGCGTAGGCTAAAACGAGTTGTCGCCGAGCGCATAAGTTAGGCCCTAGCTCAAATGTCAGAGAGTAGGGGCAGGTTGATTTATTTAAGGCGCCACGGGCTTGTAGACAGCACAAGCGAAAAATACCCCAAAGTTGAAATATGGAACTCGATTTAACTTAAGCTTCGCGACAAAATCAAAGAATACCAAAAAAAAATTGTTATTCTTTTTTCTATCAAGAAAACCGATCAATAAAACAACAAAAATAAGTTAGAAAATTAGATCTGATATAATATATACCATCAATTTATCAGTATTAATAATGGAAAAATAATAACCCAAAAATTAATCAAAAATCAAAGTCGGTAATAAGCAAGTAGGTACCCGAACATTAACCGAAAAAAACTAAAGTCAGTACTCAAATATTAATAAAAATTAACTAAAGTCAGTGACGAACAAATACTCAAAATATTAATCAAAAGTAAATCCACAACGTTTCAATTATTGAGCGCAAATAATAATAAATCAGATACTTACTTCAGCGGGCCTCTCCTTTGAAATATTAATCAAGAGTTAATTAAATAAAACAGATAAATCGACAAACAAAGAATCGGTTTATTACTGTTAAATGAAATATCACAGCTGATCATAAAAAGAAAGAGTAAGGACGAGAAAATGACAGTAATTCTAGCAGATTAATTTTATGGTAACACCGTATTTCAACGAGAAATAGTAGGCTTTAATCGGTTACTTGAAGAAATAAATTACACGCTTTATCTTAACAAACCCCGAAATATTCAATCGTAATTTACGATGAACGCTTTATGCAATAATAATAAAAAAATAGCGTCAATGAAATGTGAACGCAGGCCAGCGACCTTGCAAATATCTACTCGTTACGTCGTGGGAAAATTCAAGTAACTCGAATATTCACTTAAACAAAGACTAATTCACGAACGTCGAATCATGATTCGTTACAGGGCTGTATTACTAACTAACTATGGTTATCTGGATCAGTTATGACACGTTGGTAACTGCCGCAAAAAATGTAAAAAATAACTAGTTAGACCTGGCGTTATTGTAGCAACCAATCAATTATAGACCTTAACGTATGTCAATTTAAGCGTAAGTAATCCCCGGTCAAGTTACCGGTAGGACAAGGATAATGAACCGTTTGTTTGAATATAAAAAAAAGAAATATTAGAGACCACAATAAAAATTAAGAATAACGCAAAGTCTACTAGGCCGTATCAACAATAGTAGTTATCTGATCTACGGGTATCCAACGTAAGCCAGAAATCGTGAAAAATAAAATGAGAATAATAATAAAACTAGTTCGACCTACAACGTTATTGCGTCAGTCAATTAAAAGTTCAAAATTTAATCCAAAATCTGATTTGTTCTAGATCAAACGGATTTAACTAAATTTTAGGATTCAATTAAATTTAATCAGGCGTCTTCGGCTAGACAAAATTGGCCCAATATTCAAAGTTCATTTAAAAGAAAATAAGAATAATATAAATGTTGCCTTAATTAAGGAGAACAAGTTAAAAAAAAGTTAATCTTTGTTCGAAAGCAAAGCCAAAAAAATAATAATTTGAGTTTGTAAGATAATTACGCAATTGTCACAATTATATAGAAAAAAAAATAGAATTTGCTCACTTGGCCGATGAGTAGCTCCTCAGGGAGCTTCCAGAATAGAACTGCTCACGGTAGGAAGAAGAGGCGAAGGACTGTAAGACTCTGTATAGGTGGTACCGCTAGACAGGCGTAGCCAAGGAACACCATGTCGCTAACGATGCTCGTCGATAGCAATGAACCCGACGGTAGCAATGGGCCCAATGATAGGAATAGACCCAGCGGTAGGAATAGACCCAACGGGAGGAATAGCTCCACCGGTAGGACCCTGTGAAACAACACATATTCAAGGTTCCACACGTAACTCTTAATTGACGAGCATTAGAACTCGATAATCAAAATCAACCATCGAGGAAAAAAGAGAAATCAGAATTTAAAAAAAAAACAATAATTTAGCTGTGTAGCCAGTTGCTTATCGCTAGATAGCTTTACAGTTGGGCAAGAGGGCCTCTCTAAGAGATTAAAAAGGGAATTAAAAATCCGCCCACGTGCGTCACAATGTTGAAATTATGGCGTTCACAGAAAAACAAAAAAAAATGGCAAAAAAACCAACACTTAAGAAAAGATCAGGCACAAATATAGACTGAAACTGTTAAAAAATGGCCCGTCGCCGGTTGGAAAATCCCATCAAAGGTGAAATCAAAAATTGATTCCAACTGGTGCCCCCCAAAATAGCTGCTTGACTCACAAAGGTCGACGTAGAGAGTGACGCCAGGAGATCGGAAACTCGAAAAGCAGAGAATCTCCACTTCGAGCATCTCGCTCCACCAATGAATGCATGGCACGACAAGTCACATGTTCCTCTTAATAATTCATCCAAGAGAATTAGACGATGGAAACCTGGGATTTAGATGTATAGGCATCTACCAAAAAAAAAACTACCTACTCAGAGTAGCCAAAAGGGCATTGTCATTAAGCCACTTCAACTAATAGAATTACTTAATTATTCCGAGGCAATTAAGTAACTGCGCACGATGCCTAACTCGACAACCAATCCAAAAATAGTATATACTACGAAAGCCGGAAACACTAAAAGGCCACCGACTTTACTCTCGGGGTTCTCGCGCGCCAAATTTAATTTATTCGAACTCGAAATTTGTTTAGCAACGCAAATTTTATTTTAATTGTCTCGATCAAGGTATCGTCGAAGCGAAGCCAGCCGGAATCTACGAGGGTTTTTCGCTAGTAAATACAAATGCGCTCGAAGCCATATGAATGGTGACGAATTCTAAGGTTATTTACGCTTCGATATACGATAGCCAAAACGGCCCGTGATAAACATTCTTAGCAATAACGCCTCCCAATTCCCGAAAAGTTGCCCTAACAGCGTAGCAACCAGATGAAAATGTATTATTTAATTTTATTATGTGATAATGAAATTAAAAAAAAATAAGAGTTCTCCACAATGTCTAATGAATTGTCGCCAAAAACCAGGCTATCTGCACTGCAATTAAAACCAACGATATGGGTGTTTCACATATTAAGGCAAAGTTGATTGGAATCGCACCACCGCTTTATCTTCAGAAGATCAAACGTGACCTTACCGGCGCGGCGAGCCGCTCAGGATCCCCGTTGGACCACAGAACGGTGGTGTCATCGGCAAACAAAGTGAAATGCCCCTTGATGTTAATTTTAATGAGGTTATTTATGTATATTAGGAACAATAAAGGATCAAGGACCGATCCCTGCGGTACACCACAATTCATCAGCTGTCCGCCAGATGACACACCATTCAGATGCACAGCCTGAACGCGATCTGAAAGATAACACTCAAACCACCTGAGTGCCACACCTCTAACGCCACAGGCTTAGAGCTTTCACCCCAGTTGCCAGAAGGTCAAGCATAGCAGGTGTTCATGCCCGATAGGAAACCGAACTGACCATGATGAAGTATTCTCTGAGCCTTGAGGAAGCTCAAAAGTCGCTTTTTTACCAGTCTTTTTATCAATTTGCACAATGTCGACAAAAGTGAAATGGGTCTATAGTTAGATGGAATGGAATGATCGCCTCCCTTGTGAAGAGGGACTACTTTTGCCGTCTTAAGACATGAAGGAAATGAGCCCGATTGAAAGGATAACTTAATTACGTCGCAAAGAGCCGAAACTGCGACCCAAGGAAGTTTTTCCAACGTTTTAAATGAAATTCCATCATCATTAGTCGCCCTTTTGTTTTTCATTGACCGTATTGTACATACAATTTCATGGGGCGTAATTGGAAACAGGTAAAATGAATTTGAAATACCAATAACACATAGAAATATTAGAGGATCGCAAGAGGAAGAAATATTTTCAATGAGGTTGCATGCCGCCGAACAGAAGTAATTATTCAGCAAATCGGAATCAATCTTAATTTTAGAAGGGCTACCAACTCTAGAAGTTGCCTGTTAGTAAATCGTTGTAAGCGTTCAGAATAGTAGAGCCTCTTCGCAGCTCGCAAAACAGACCGTTAAATCCTGTAATACCCAAAGAAATGAAACAGTACCAACTGATTATTGGGATAAAACTTTTTAAGAAGAGTCAGAAATCTCAGATTGGATACAGAATTGAGAAGTCCAGAAGTTAACCACTTTTTGCGGTCCTCATGCCTCACTTTTATTGGGCGCACTGGAAAACATCTGTCCACCAAACCAGACAAAGCAGAGTGAGATGCAGTAAGCGGGTCTCGCTCCTGAAACACCGAAGTCCCAAAAAAAAACAAAAATTTTTGTGCTATAAATTCTACTCAATTTTCTTTTAGGTTTAGTGAAGTTAGGCTTGTAGGGAATCCTAGCGAGAACGACATTATGGGCAGACAAGGCCGGGTCAAACACATTACATGACACGCCCTCCCGAGCATCAGATACAATACAATCAATGGTCGTTGATCACGTATTAGAGACACGTGTAGAACTGTGGACATGCATACTAATGTTGAAAGATGCAATAAATAACATGTCTAGAGGGTCTTAAAGTAACGTCTACAAAACTACGTTCCTTTCACATTATTTGAAAGCATACTGATGATTCGGCCTTTCTTCATCAATACGTCATTGCTTATCGCTCCTTATATCGTCAACTTAGGTTGGCTAAGGAGTCTTATTACTCAAGTCGAATGACTAACATTTGTAAATGATATATGTATTAAGAGCAACAGCAAATGGTTCCAAGCCCTGAGGTTCCTCTCGACGAACTAAATACTTTCTTCCATCAACAGAACCCCTTAGTTACATATCAAGCCGAACTATCCAAAATTCCTTCTGTTTTCTGCCCACTCTTGATTGAACTGAAGAGGGTCCTCAACACTATGAAGAACAAAAATTCTTGCCAGGTATAGCTTTGATAACGCGATCCATGTTTCATGGGCATGGGTACATTTCAATCCCAGGTCCATTTATCTTCTGTCCACTCCATCAAAACTAATTGAGAATCGTCAATAAATTTCAGTTTGGCGTTTGGGAGGATCATAATACAGATGATGTTACGTACAACTTTCTTTACAATTTGTATGCCCAGGTTAATGGTGGTGGGGTTTCAGCGGCGGTTTTTTGTGACCTGTCAAAGGCTTTTAACTGTGTTAAAATCATGAGATTCTGCTTCGAAAGCTTCACTACTATAGTTGAGGAGTCGTCGTCAGCAATGTCTGTAAAAATGAGTCAACAGCTTGGGTAGGGCAGGGTTGCTTTAGGACCCATACTTACAAACCTTCTCAATTAAGTGAATTTTGCTCTTTTTGCGTCACATCTACGCTAGGGTAACGGGTAATGCCAGCAATTATGTTATCAAGTCACCCTTTGTATTACAAAAACGAGCTATTGGATACATCTGCAGGATAAAATCTCAGGATTCCGGCAGCCCCCCTCTGTTTATTCAAGAGACCATTGTTACAGTAACTTGTATTTATATATTGTAAATTGCCAGCATTCTATTTAAAAATCGGAATAAATTAATGGCAGAAAACCTCAAGTATATGTCCCCTCAGCAGGACCATTTACATCTGCCCATCCATTCTTTCAATTCAATCACCTGTCGCACGACTTTAGGGGGAACGGGGGCAGCTTCTTCTAAAGTTTTTGACGGAGAGGGCCTATAGCCTTTCCGAGTTTTATGTTACATTACTCTATTGTAATGTGTAGTGAGTATAATTATGTGTATGAGTATTGTATTGTATTAAGCTTAAGATATTTTAATTTTTTTGTTCTTACTTTACTATATAATCCAACTACTTACCTGCTCAGTTTGAGCGTCTTCAGGTTCACTTTTAACTTCCAGTGGTGCATCCACAACAGGTCCGTTTGATGAGGCGTACATTTGCGTACGCAGATCCTTCAAGGCCTGCAGACTGATAAATTGGCATTTTGGAATGTTTTTAGCCACCTGTTTTAATGATAGCGAGTGATTTTCGCCATTGTCATTCACCCTATTGATCACCAAATGACTAGGCATTAGACACACTTGTCCTTTCCCTTTGTCTTCGATTTTCGGAGAGTAAAATTGAGCATTCATAAAAGTGTCACCTAAAGACAATACGAATACTAGTAAGCATATAGTTATTTCCTGCAAAACAGATACTAACTAACCTGTAATGAGATCCTCTTCAACATCGAACAAGTATGGAATATCAGGATGTCTAAAAAAGCCTGCTAATTCGAGTGGCAATGTAGATATCTCCAAATTATCTAGGTTTATCTGCCCTTTATCCAGACTGTAATGTTTTCGGCAATGAAGTAACAGAGAACATCTAAAACAAAGCAGAGGTGAAGACTGTTATAGAGTACAAGGCTTCCATTTAGTTTATATTACATAAGGCCTGTTCATTTGGCTTTGCTCAACCAGTTTGGAAAATCAAGGAAATCAGCTTGGAGCAGAACACGAATAACTGCACTCTAAACAGATATTTCCTGCTCGGACGATTTCCTAGCTTGCTGCCCCAAATGAACGCATTTAATGATACGTCTGTAATAGATGCATGTTTTAAGCTGTTTCAGTCGAAATTGCCAACGCGTCTTTCTGGCCCGGCATTTTATGAAATAATACCACACATTTAAAAAGAATGAAACGTTATTCTTGCAGAAATAATTATTATAAATATTTTTGTACTCTGATTAATCATTATGTTGAGTTGACTGTTGAACCAAGGCTTTGTACACAACATTAATAATAAAGCTACTTTTGACCTGACTACCTCCTGTGTATTATTTGTTTTTTAATAAGGGGATGTAAATACTTAGGACTTATTTTTTAAGAATCATTGCGCTTCATATAACCAACCCAGCTTTTAGACTGCTTCATTAGTTACAAGTTGTCTTGGACCGAGTAATTTGCTATAAACGTGGCTCATTGTATATTACAAACCTACTTATAGAGGTTTAAACATACCTATTGTAAAATGTCAAATCCTCGTTGCTGCATCCAGAACACTTATACTGCAGTATAACAGCTCTCCTGTTCACATGATCGAGAAGAGATTTTTTAGAGTAGAACATGTGTCTACACGAATAGCACGGGTAAACGTAAAGGCCCAGAACTGGTTTGAACGCTATCCATTCCTTGGCATCTTTCTCGAACAGCATGTCCCATTTTGATTCGAGGGAATTTCTGGGGGCCTATGAAATATAAACTTTTAATACAGTTATAGCAAAATATTCAAAATTGTCAACGATAAGGTAAGCAACAAGGCTTTCGACAAACCTAGAGTTTATAATAATATATGATGATAATGGGCTTTTAGATATATATGTTTGTTTGGAAAAAAACAATTTTAGACCTTTGGATGTTATATTTATATTTTTAATATTTCTTATATGCGAGTAATTCCTTGTCATGCCATGTCGACCTGGGTAAACATGTTGTATTCTTACACCAGAAAACTAGTGTCCATTGTAAGTATATGCAATAATTTAGATATAATGCCCCTGTGACGAGTAGGTACTAGAAGGTCCTTGTAATATTATCAGTCTTACGAATAGGTTTTGTCAAATTAATTCAATTGTCATCAAGTCTTACACATAAATTTTTTCAATACATTACTGTGTGGAAAAAACATTTTTTTTTAGATAAAATTTTTATGAGCAAAATTAACAACTCATTGCATCTACTAAGAAAAATAGCAGCAAAAGCAATGTGCATATTTATACTGAAACTTTTTTGCTATTCAATATTGTAATAGCATTATTTCTTTAAATAATTCAAAAATTCAATTCACATCAATCAAGCTGTTTCAAGGTTCTATCATATAGTAAACTATAGCTTTGCTTGTTCGTCTTAAAAGATACAAAACCTCACATTTTGCCAGTTGGTTCTCAGCTGAGTTGAGACAGTTAGTTCAGCAGAAGAAAATTGCCCACAAAAATTATCAATGCAGTCAAACTGCAGTTGACAATGAGTTATTTTCAGGTCTAAGAGCTAGATGTAGGACCCTAACATATGATGTTTGTTATCAACTACTTTTTACTAATCCTAAGAGCTTCTAGTGTATGTTTAATGCTAAAAGAGCAATAAATGTTCCATGGTAATCAAGAATTTCTAGGCTGTGGAGAGATTGCAGAAGGCTTTGCCCAGTTTTTTGAAACCATATATAATCAAGATAAGAATGTTGATAGTATGACTTTTCCCCAGCTATCAGTAGAATTGATTTTTGACAAATCTTCCGTTTACCACCTAAGGTGAGTTCAGGTCCTGATGGTGTGCCGAACTATTTTTTAAAGAACTGTGTTCGTACCCTATCCTACCCTCTTTTTATTCTGTTCAGGAGATCTTTGGATTTGGCAATATTTCCATCCCAATGGAAACAGCTTTGTGATACCAATATTTAAATCAGGGGATAATAACAATGTAAGTAATTACAGAAGCGTGTGTATAGTCTGCAATTCCAAAACTTCTTGACAGCCATATTTATGACCAGATTTATTATTGCAGTAAGGAATTGTTACTGAGTGAGCAACAAGGTTTTAGTCTTGGTAAGTCTACTATGACTAACTTGTTGATGTTCCATGACACTCTCTTGAATGCTTTAGAGTGGGGTCAACAGGTGGATGTCATTGGACTTTTGCCAGGCATTTCACAGGGTCGTTCTCGCTATCTTACTGGAAAAATTAATTAGCTCTTTGGCTTTTCTGATTGTATGGTGTCTTGGTTTGCAAGCCTCCTCTCTGATATATCTCAACAGGTGTTGATAGGTGGTGCCAGATCACGGTGTTTCAGTGCACCCTCTGGTGTACCTCAAGGGAGTCATTGTTCACCTTTACTGTTACTTATTTTCATAAATAACATTTCAGTGTGTGTCAAGAACAGTAAATTCTTGCTGTTTGCCGACGATTTGAAGTTTTATAGAGTAATTAGTTCGGATGTAGATATGATTCTATTGCAAGAAGACTTAAATAGGCTAAGTGAGTGGTGTGTCAATAATGGTTTATCTTTGAACGTGGGTAAATGCAATTCCATTAATTTCTACAAGAGAAATAAAAAGCTACAATCTTCTTACTGTATAAAGAACACTAACCTTAGTGTTGTAAAAGATCTGGGCATTCATTTTGATGAACAATTAAGCTTCAATACTCATATAAACAATATTATAATTAAATCTTCAAAAGCCCTTGGTTTTCAACATAATTGTCTGTGGAAACCTGTAGAAGATTGTACATGTTACGTCTTGTGGTCTCAGTTGGATTATGGATCAGTGGTCTGGTCTCCCTATTATATGAACAATTGTTTAGCTCTGGAAAGGGTGCAGAATAAATTTATTCATTTTTGTCCTTTCAAACTTAATATGAGAATTCCTGAGGGCCATATGTATGAGGATGCAATGGGTGTATTAGTTATGGAGTATACTTAGCGCTCTGTTGTTTGTATATTAAGCTCTTGAATGGCCCTGTAGTTTCTCCTTGTCGAACTTATCAGTAAAATTTCATTTAATGTTCCGTCTCGTAATCTAAGAGTAAACCGATTGTTTACTTTACCTCATCACAACACCAGCTATGCTACGCACTCACCTATTGAGAGAAAATTGAGACTGATAGATTCTAACTGCATTGACATTTTGGGCATTTCCTTCATATCAGGGAAATAATTTCATCTTTTTTTTTTTTTTTTATGTGGAGTTGGTAACACCTTCATTTTAATTCTAAGATTGTTGTTAAGTTTAAGTAATTTATTTAGTAAATGCTTTTTTTTTGTTATTGTTACAGGATAGCTTTAAATTATATCTGTTGGTGGTTAGGTATTATTTATATACTTTTTTCTTAAAATTGTTATTATTTTGTATTGGAGTTGATTCCGTATATCAAGAAATAAATTTAAAAATTAAATAAATAAATAATTTATTTCCCATTGCCTTTAAACTGAAGTTTTTTGATCATTCGATGGCCTTTCCCAATACTTTTTTGACATGTACTCACATTCATGCTAATGTATCATCAGACACTGAGGTAGTTGATGTAGGCCCTACTTCCTTACAAGAAAATATTGACTTTGAAATATTGTTTCTGCACTGTAGTGTAAAATATCTCAATTCCATTACCATCAGTTGTCTGATTTGAGAATAAGAACTCAGTAACACCTTATTATTATTGCCAACACTAAAAAATTATTTAGCAAATGACACCCCATCTAGGTATAGGCACGGCACATCATGTGCCGTGGTATAGGCATGTCAAGTTAATGTCAGCTGCTCTGCCTTCTCAGTTAGGGACTTGAATTATTATTTATTCTACGTATTACATAAAAGGCAAGGCCATTTATAACTGTACACCTTAGCATCTTGCTCCATTATGTCACAAGTAGGTAGGGTATTATATTAGAATGTAGATATCAGTAGTACAAAGCTCTCTTATATAGTAAGTTTGCTCTTATCATTATACCATTGTACTATGTAACATAAGAATAAGCGCTTAAATACAAAGTCCACAATAGAAACTTAGTTAAATATAACAACCAATACAGCAATAGGCTACACATATCGGTTTGACCTCGTATGACCTGTCTATAGGAATGTATATACATACCCCAAACAATCCGGCGTAGCCACGTGTATCGGGAGCCATGTCTGAAAGTTAAATAACGAAATTCAATATAGTACAAGCCGAAACGGCACGGTGGGTTCGAATTATACGGATTTCTTACCTAAACATGAAATTTCCAAGAATTCTGCTCACTGTCCAAAACAAAGCGTTTTACGACTGACACAACCATAGAGACTAGAGAGAGTCATCTGTCTTATGATGGTTGCAAGGAGGCAAGGACAATACCTACATTACCAACAATGCGCGCCTCGAGTCGCCTAGTAACAATCTAGTGAGAAATCTAGTGACTTATGTTGTACTATGTTAGCGTGCAAGAACTATAGACTCATGGGCTTAATGTTAAAGGGATCGACTAAAAAACCGCACATATTGTGGAAGCGGCCACTGGGGCATAAAATTATTCTAGTTTATTCATTGATATGAGAAATGTCTTTACCACAGCTTACCAATAAGCTGTGTCTTTACTATTAGGAATACGCAATTGAATTGGGTTTGTATTAAAAAATGCGGCGGGTAGGCAACCAACAATACGCCCTAGCGTAAACACAATTAAGAGCCTATATCGTTTGCGTCATGACCGCATTGATGTAGCTGTGAGACACTGAATGCAATAATGTGTGTATTCAACGTCTCATTTTTTAGCATAAAATATACATATTAGAGATGGACATGTAAATATCACTTCCACATCCAATAATTAAGGTAAAATATCTTATATTTTGTTCATCCATGTCTTATTTTTTTAGGGTCAAGGGATAATAATTGGACTAGTGATATTGTATTTTATAATCAAGGTAGGTACCTAGGTACCGGTACTAAATAAGGTCACCTTAAGCACAGCATAAGCTTCAAATCTACATGTACTGATAATAGTTTTAAATAAAAATTAGTAATTATTTGCTTATTATAGAAAACGTTTTTATTATTAATAAAATAATTGTATTAAATTCTACGTTTTTTTGGAAAAAGTTGTCCTTACAACAAGGAGTATAGTGGCAATTGGCTCTATTAGGAACCCATGTATCCAATAAGACCATTTCTGATATTAAAATTAAAACTGGAAAATTCTAGTTTTATTTGAAAATCTCAAGAATGCGCATCGACCTTTATTTTCTTTAGTTGAAGATCCACTTCTTTAGAGGTAGGCTATTGCTCTTCTTCCTTTAACACTTCGGAGTTTTAATCACAGGCGTTGAAAAAATGGGTTAAATTCTCCGCTTTTCTAAATTGCTGTTCTAATTAAAGGTAAAGGCATTGATGAGTTGTGCTACTGACTGATCATCGCGAACGTATCCTTTTGCTATTGATTCCAGTTGTAACTAGCCTTTGAGCTCCTATAAAAGGCGTGGAACGTGAGAAAGCTCCTTGACTACTTCAAGGTTTATCGACCCATGAGCAATTTTCTATTGTATATTTTTTTTTCCTGGAAATCCGGGCCAACCAGATAAAAATTAATTAAATTATTCCCTTCCTATTCGACGCATCTTTTTTGAACATTTTTGGAAAAAATGCATTTTTCTCTTATAGTCATAGTTTCGAACCTGCAGAGCTCGAAAATGATCACAGTTTCTCGGGAATCAAAATACGAAATAAATTTTTTTTTTGTCAGTTTTTAACTTCACTTTGACCACCTATACTAGAGACGTGGAACATATTAGGGCACGGTGATTATTTCAAGGATTATAAATTCATTTCTTCCCTATTGAAGAGTGAAAACCGCAATTTTCTATTGTATTTGGTTGATTTTTGGATCGTCATTTCCTGACGGTCTGCAATTTTGATCTTTTTGGGCGAAATTTAAGTGATTAGCTTAGTCCTAATAAGGCCACTGCCCATACTAACCCAAACTAACCACAAAATATACTTTTCTAGTATCAAAAAAGCTATTGTCTCCTTACTTAACCATAAACAATGACATAGGCTACTTTTAAAAAAGTTTTTGTAAAATATTGCTTAATTAAATTTTGTTTCGGTTCTATCTTATTATAAATCGTTAATCGTTCCTGCGAATTTAAATAGGATATATGCCATATTGATGGAAATATATACCTATTTAAAAAAAAAAAGAGAGATGTCCAACATCTCTCTCCCCTTTTTTTCGAACGGAGCGCCCTTAACGAAATTGGGGTAAAATTGGGCGTGGCGCCCCCAAAACATTCCGCGCGCTATTTTGGGTTGGATGTCCGTGTTTTTTTTTTGCTTTAGAAATATGGCAACCCTACTTAAACAGTAATAAAACAAACAGGTAATTGGTTTATAGACTGGCTTATCATATACTTTATACTACCAAACTTATTTGATATAGGAGGAGAGTTGCATGTTATTCAACAGATAAATAGAATAAAAAACATAAAAACAGTGACCTTTCAGGACTGATTTAGTGTAGCAAGAAATGCATTTTTTTTTAAATAATATCGTCTTTATCGAAAATATGTTATTCACCGATCACCCCCATTCAAAATATATCAAAAAATTGAAATGTGGCACAATTTGAGTTTTAATAGATTTAGACCTTACAGGTGACAATTTCCCAACAATTCTGTTTGTTGCTCTGTTTAGACCAAAACGAAAATCAATTTGAGCACTTAATAAAATAGTTAAGAAAAAAATAAAAAGGTGTCTGCATTTTTGTAAAGAAAAAAAATACAGAGCTTTAGCACTACAATCATGTGGGATCATATTTCATCGTCAACGATTATTTTCTAATTTTTCCAGGCAAATTTTGCAAAAGCCAATTTTAAAACCTATTTCTCAAAGTTTTGCTAACGTTTCGTATATTAATTTTGGTATCTTTGAAAAGCATTTTGAGAGGCATTTTGGGTAGTACCATTTAAAATTTTCAGTGAATGAGAGTAGTACTTCAGTGGTAAGGTGTCCCCTGCGTTTTTGTAGCACTGAGATATCAAGTCAACGAGTATAGACGTAGAGTTTTTTGTTCGTGAAATAATGCTTATTTTTACTAGTACAAGTGGATTAATAATTGATTGTTATATATCGTTGTGTTTGTTGAGAAATGTAGTTTCCAAAAATCGATAAATAGTGTCTTACAAATAGCATTTTTACAGTGAAAAGTGAAAAAATGGTGTTTCTGCTTGTCATTATAAATTAAAAAACACCAAAAAACAGAAAACATTGTCAAGAGATTCCATTGTTACTCTCTTGCTGTTTGTTTACGTTTGTTGAGTTTTTTGTGGGATCGCCAGTTTATTTGTCAAGTTATTTTAATTCAATGAGCCTACTACCAGCTGCTTCTACCGGATACCTCTGCCTAAGGGTTGCCAATTCCTACACTGTTGTACTGCAGTTTGTACAATAGTCTCCGGGCCTACCTTAAAATTTCGCCCGCAAGAATTGGAGCATTCCCAGCTGACTAAGAATGCCTCTTTTAAAGTGTGCATTGTGCCAAACACTGTGCGTGTTTAAGGCGAGACCAAAAGAAGATGAACTCTTTGGAGCTTCTTGCGACTGCTGCAAAAGGATCTTTTGTAAGAAATGTGCTGAATTAACAACGACAGAGGCACATGCAATCTCACTCAGTCAACGTCATTTACTCTTCTATTACAGACAGTGTGAAATACATGTGAAAGAGGTCTCAAAATTCAAAAGTCTAATCGAGAACTTTGACAAAATGAAGGCTGAATCTTCAAAGAAAGACATAAATATCGAAAAACTCCAAAACAGATGCGAAGAAGTTGGACGCGAACTACAAAGTCAAATTACAATACTCTCTTGCGACAACAAAGCAAAAGATGACCATATCAAAAGATTAAAGCGAAGTACACAGGATTTTGAGGATGCAGTCTTTAGCACTGAGCAGGACCTTATATATATATAAGGTTAATTCGCAGAAATAGGAGATTACTGCTTTGAATAGAAGGTTTTTAGACTTGATTGATACAAATAGTGACCTTCTTAGACAAATAAGTGATATAGAATTGAGAAATAAAAAGCTGGAACAGGAGATCAAGGAATTTGAAACCATAAAGAATAACATGGTCACAAGTATAGATGTACTGTCACAAGAAAACGAAATGTATGCTAAAGACTTAAAGAGGACCAAGCTTGAATTATTCAACTTAAAATAAAAATTAACCTCTAGGGTGAGGGGCAATAATATTGAACAGCATATTCCAGATAAAGTCATAGTAGATCGGAATAAAGAAAGAAAGGAAACCAGTCGAGGTTCATATCAGTGTGACTAAAAAAAATCCAGAGCCATTGTCAGCCTCGACAATTCCTAATGTGGAGACTATCAGGTCAAGCACTGTTGATGATAACCGTCGGTCCAGAGTTGTTGTGCTGACCGATGACTATGGAAGGTATCTATATGATTATTTGCACAATGCTTTAAAAACAGATTATAATCTTCAAATAATATGTAAGCCATTCTCAAGGTTTAATAATGTAGCCTCAGGTATTGATTGTTGTGTGGGTAAATTAACCAATAAAGATTTTGTAGTGATCTTGGCTGGGGTAAACAATGAAAACATATCATTAAGGGATATTTCGTTGTTAGCCAATAGATGTTTTTATACCAATCTTGTCATGTGCTCAATACCAGTCAATCACTATGCTTGTAATAATCTTGTTAGAAATTTTAATATAGTTAATGATAAATTGAAATATTTTTCAAGTAATATTGATCTTCTTGAGTTACATGAGAGATTCAACGTTAATGACTTTGTAAGAAATAGTATATATCTAGGTAAAAGGGGCCTGATTAGGTTGTCTGGATTGATTGCTGGTTCTTTAAGAAATTTTCATAAAAGGGATCAAGTAACAAGCCTAGTGCAAATAGACGTTGACCACTCTAATTATATTGAACAGGAACAGAGAGTTGGTTCTCTGGAGGCAGCTGAAATTGATGCACCTGAGGACTGCGGAGAAACAGTAACTGTAGCAGATGATTCTGATTGTATGTCTGTGCAGAGCATTGCTGGTATGGAAGAGCCTGTGTCACAGGTTATAGAATTTGACTCTTCGGGCATTGATTTCGAGGGTCAACATTTTTTAGAATTAAGAACGACGGATCTTCTTTCTCCTTAATGTTTGTAAATATACAGGCAGTGCGATCTAAGGTTGATGATCTCTCTGTTCTGTTGGATAGCTTTGATAATCCTAGTGTTGTCTTGTTGTGCGAGCATTAGCTGAGAGTTGATGAGCCATTTTTTATACCTGGTTATACTTTGATAGACAAGTATTCTCGGACGGAGTTCAAGAGTGGCGATACACTTATTCTCGTTCAGAATTATTTCCTTGACCTGAATGTTTTTGTAAGGATAGAAAAGTTTAAGCACTTGTTGGAGGAAAGGGTCTTTGAATTTTCATTGGTGTATTGTTCAAGTCTGAACCTTTATGTTTTTTGTCTGTATAGGGCCCCAGCGAGTGATATGAGGAACTTTCTGTTGAAATTTGAAATTATGTTGTCATAGTTGCCTTTGGGATCGAGTGTTGTACTGTGTGGCGATTTGAATATAGACTATTTTGATTTTTCTAATATCAATACCCAGTTATTAAGTTGTTTACTAGATGCACTTAATTTGCATATGTTTGTTAGCCACCCTACCAGAATCACCTTGCATTCGGCCACCCTGCTTGATTATAGGTGCTGTAATTATCCGGTGGATGATGTGGAATGTAGGGTGATCAATGCTGGGGTGTCTGATCATGAGGCTTAGGATTAAGAGCTACAAGTGTAGAAAGATTACAAGAAGGAGTAGATTGTTTACAAAGGCTAGTTATGAAAGGTTCGCACAGTACTGTGGTCGAGTTCATTGGCGGGATGCTTTACTCACTGCCAATCCGCTGCAAATTTTTCACAAAACACTAATAAACAATTTTAATGCAGCATTTCCTCTGAGAAACCTAAAAAATAAACCTAAAAAACCTTGGATTACTAGAGGTTTGAAAGTTTCTTGTATCAATATGCGCTCTTTACATTATCTTAGGAAGTATTTTATTGACAGTCTTCATTTTGTTTTATTTTTTAACAGGTACAGATCTATATATAGGCGAACAATTAGAGCAGCTAAGCAATTATATTACCGGAATAGGCTCTCAGAGACTGACAATAAACAAAAGGAGGCATGGCGCCTCGTTAATGACCTCAGAGGGAAAAATAAAAATAACTTTAGAACTATGGATACTGGCTTGTCACCGGAGGAATTCAATCATTTTTATTGCTCCATAGCAGCAAATATGACTAGTCAAATTGCAGATAATCGTGATTTTAGAGCCTCTTTGAGGCATGTTGAGGTTGTTGAGTCCTTCTTTCTGGCTCCGACTAATATAGATGAAATTCAAGATATCATTTGTGAAATGAAAAATTTCCGTGCGTCGGGTTGGGATGGTGTCTCGGTAAGAATATTTAGGGGGCTGTCGGGCGATGCTTTGTACGTTTTGTCTGAAGCCATAAATGTTTCTTTCGTTAATGGCGTGTTTCCAACAAGCTTGAAATCAGCAGTTGTGATTCCAGTTTACAAGGGTGGTGACCAATGAACATGAATGTCAGGCGAATTATCGTCCAGTGGCGTTGCTGCCGACATTGGCTAAAATAATTGAAAAACTAGTTAAAAAACAGATGGTAGCCTTCTTCCTAAAGCATTAGATATTAAGCATTGCGCAATTTGGATTTCAGAAGAAAAAAAGCACAAATGATGCAATATTTTCTTTTTTGGAATTACTTTACATGAAATTAAATGATGGATACTTTGCTGCGGCAGTTTTTTGCGACTTATCGAAGGCTTTCGATTGCGTTAGTCATAAAATTCTATTGGAGAAGTTGGAAGTCTATGGTTTTAGAGGTGTGGCATTGAACTGGTTCAGATCATATTTGACAGGGAGGCAGCAGAGGGTTTCTTTGAGAGATCAAAGCTCAGAGCAAATTAGGGTAGAATGTGGCGTTCCTCAGGGCTCGGTATTGTTCTTACTTTATATTAATGATTTGACTAGTATTAAGATATCAGGTAAATTTACAGTTTTTGCAGATGATGCTACAATTTTATCGGATGGTAGGGATCAGTCTGAACTGAATGATTTGGTGAACAGGGATGTGCGGACAGTGAAACGGTGGTGTGATGCAAACCTCCTTTCATTGAATGTGGAGAAGACGTGTATTATGTCTTTTAGGTGTTCTATGAGTGGTGTGTTGCTTGAAAACTCCTTACTAAATAATTTAAATGAAAATACATTTTTGGGTATCCTCATTGATAATAAATTAAAGTTTGAAAGTCATATAAAGAATCTCAGTGGAAGGCTGTCTTCAAACTGCTATGCAATGAGAGTTATTAGTAATGAGCTGGACGGTTCCATAGCAAGGAATGCTTATTTTGCATTGATTGAATCTTATTTGGGGTACGGTATATGCTTCTGGGGAGTTTGCTCTAAAGAGCTCTTTAACTTCATATTCGTAAGAGCCGTAAAATATATGTGTAAGGCAAGTGTGAGGGAATCCTGCAGGCCGCTATTTTTAAGGCATCGAATTTTAACTTTGACTGGTATTTTCATTTTGGAGTCGGCTTATTTGATGCACAAGAAATTCGAAGACAATATACACTCCAACTTTCAGACTATAATTAAAAAATCTACTATTTTAAAAACAAAATAAATTAAACCATATTCTACTTTTCTGCAGCCCCCTATATCACCACAATATTTTTGTTGAAACGATTATTATCAATGACATTCTGTTTATATAATAATACCGTAATATATCCCTCCTTGGCATTGAAATATAATTAAATAGTTCACCAGATTGCGCTCGCAAGATAACAATGAGGTACCTAGTGAAAGTGAAATTAGTTAAAGTCTAGGCTTGGGTTAGTTTGGGTTGGATTAATTCTGATGGAACCTATACAATATGTTCGGGATTCGAGTCCCTATATCTACCTTATTATTAAAGATTGAGAAATGGTTAAATGGGGAAAGTTTTATTGGCGCTTGTAGAGGCGTTCTGGTTCTTTTCATTTTTGAGATATAAAAAAAAAATCTGAAACGCTTTTGCATTTTCTTAGATCGGCTGTAATTTTAAAGATACTTTTTTTCTCTAGAAAATTGTGTTTTCTGATTTTGCATATGACGTTTCGTCTCGAGAAGATTCTGCCATAAGAACCAATGCGTTTGAAAAGGATTATCAAAGAATATATCGTTCTGTCTTACACATAAGTTCATATATAGAACAGCTTAGTAAGCGGCTTACTAACCGTGATACATCATTGCTTTTAGAATAGAAATGGCTTTTAAAAAATGTAATAAAAATTTAAAAACATCGTCTTTTAGAGGGAAAAACCATTTGGCTTTAGCTGCTAAAGTATAACTTGCTATTATTTTTTCTCATATTCCATTCAAAAGAATGTTGTAAATGCGCCCCAGTGAAAAGATGTAAACGCGGTTCGTGTTTGACTCAGGTTGTCTTAAGCTATGTAAACGTACTAATAAGGGGCTGCTTTTGATCTACGACCTACTCGACCGAAACGACAGCCCAAAAAAGTGCCTACTTCACTGCCTACTATGTTTTTTAAAAAATTAATTAAGTCGGTTCGTCCCGAGAGTAGGTCTGTCATATTGCTGTCTTTTTTTAGCATGTTGTTACGTCCATAAAGAAATTGAACTATACCGATCTAGCATTCAAATTCGAATTTCCGGTTCCGCTAATTTTGTTTAGGGACGCGTGCCGCGCCCGCGGTGCCGAGAATGAAATGAAAATTATGGGAGGATTGTTAAGTGATTTTGATTGATTTGTAATGGTTTCTGGAGAGATTTCATATATGTTTTAGAGTAAGTACATAAAACTTTTGAATTATGATGTTAATACAATATAATACCGATTCCATAAGAGAGACATATATGCTTTATCTCTCTTGGTGTCGTCCCGCGGCCTTGAAAAACACTGCAAACTATAAAATCAAATAATCCATATAATAAATATTAAACGTAACTGAATAATTACACATATAGGTATTTTACAATAACATGAAATGTGTGATTAAAACAGAAATCACATAATCACAATCTAATCTGTCTTATCCTCGCTAAAGTACTCTTTGATGACTCTGGCCAGCTTGACCGAAGGTCCTATAACGGCCCAAAGTAACGGATACGTAACAGCTACCAAGCCCAAGTAAAATATAGAATCACTATGATTAGACTTTTTTCCGTACCACCTCGAATAGACGCTTAGAATTAGAGCTAGGGCACCGAAAGTGAACGCCAGCGTCCCGGACGAAACGTGAACAAACTTGACTAGTCTAGGATTAGGAATGTAGTTGGCAAGCTCTTTTTTGTAATACAATAAAATTCCGTTAATAACTGGCGGGCAAGTACTGATCAGTCCTATTAGTCCGAACAACGCGTGCCAAGTGGCAAAATGGGGTTTGCCGTTATTGTCTTTATTTAGGTACACTATAATAAATCCGATCACAGACAGGATGTAGCCGATGGATAAAATGGCGATGTGGATTTTCACCCTGAAGCCACCTTTCGTCTTGAAGCGCCAGTAGGTGTTGTATTTGTTGATTGCGTAGAAGCCTTCGGTCATTAGTAGCATCCACTGCAATAAAAATACAAGCTTTTTAATATATGGATACACAAAATACACTCGCAAATATGATAAGATTGTTAAGTCACCTTCAAAGTTAATTGTGATAAATAATACACAGGTCGGGAAAATGTGCACTATGAGTAAATTTAGGTCTAATATTACATAGAAACTGATGATTAATGAAAATCCACGGCCAATTATTTACATATAACCTCTGCCTATAGCATAAATTAAATAAATTCTAAAAATCACAGAGTTTCTGCGAATATCATGGGAAACCCGGTTTCCATTACGAAATTATAATAAAATATCAATCTGATTCACATAAAATTTTAACCGATATGCTTTCTTGGTTCAGCCTTGAGTCTTTGGTTAAAAGTACCGAGTAATTTCAACGATTTTTATATATTCTCATTACTCATTACTAGATATCTAAGGGGGATTGTAAAATATATGCAGTTTGTTGCGCGCACTTTCAATGCTACAATAAACTAGGAAATACCTGATATGTATAAGTCTTTGAAAGAGCCATGGCATAAAAATTATAAAGGTCTTGTTTTTAAATTTTCACACCTTATTTAATGAAACCAATCAGAGGTTTCGATCTGGTTGTTGTTGCCTTAGCGACTGAAAAAATTATCCCTCCTTAATGTATCAAAGTTGAAACTTTTTCCAACAAATCATAAAAATATATATATGAGCTAATCAAATGACGTCAAGTCTTATAATACTTAATAACTTTACAGAAAAATTTCCACGCCACGTCCAAATCGAAGTCGATTATTCCCGAATTTTGTATATAAAAGACTAGGTTAAGCCTTTTAACAACGATGTCGAAAGCTACAAGACGGCTTGATATAATAAAGGCTATTAATTTTATATGCTTTTTGGAAGCAAATTAGCATTTTTTTCTACACCAAGTTGGATTTAATAGCATCTAGTCTCTAGTCGATTAGTCCTGAATTTTGTATAAAAGAACAATATGGAGTAGAGCAACGATGTCGAGAGCTACAAAACGGCTTGATGTAATAAAGTCAATAAGGCATTTTTAATTTCATACGCAGACCTTCTCGAAAGCAAATAATTAGCGTTTTGTGGTTGCGACTTTTTAATTTTTTTTTGATATTTTTCTCGTCTTGAATCGGATTATCTGAATAAAAAATCCTCGTAAAGGTAAAAAGATCTATAGAATCCTAATGAAATACATTTTTTACATGGCATTTTTTTATGTAATTTACTGTATAAGAATATTAAGCTATTATTATTATTTTTTAGAATTTAGTACAAAAATATTTAATTTTTTCGCAGCTTAAGTTATCGTTATGAGCTATTTGACACATTCAGACAGCGTTGCTCAACATGTGGCAGACGATTTCTTTAGATATATGATTTTTCCTACGAGCGTGCGCAAAGTGGCTACTTTGCGCACGCTACTCAGTGCGCGAAGTAGTACTTTCCCGCACGCTATGCGGGAAAGTAAAATTCTCTAAAATCACCAGAGACAAGAACATGTTCATATACCTTTAGAAACTTTACACTTTTGGACTTTTTATGCAATATAAGAAACCGTTTTAAGTCATAATTATACTCTTACTCGACTGATTGACCGAACTCCGCTTCGCGTCGTTCGGTCAACATCAATCGCGTGCGGAAAAGTATCACTTTGCGCACTTGTTAGGAAAATAACTATTCCCTACATTGGCGGAATTTTCGTGTCCTCACTGTCCAGTAAAATAGTTTCAACACATCTGGTGGAGTAGTAGTCAGAGGTGTTAGTAGTAGTAGTAAACTCTCTAGTGGCCTTTTTCGTGAGAAAATTCAGCCACAAAAGACCTCTATCCGGCTTAGCTAGAGCTGGGGCGACTCATCCCAGATAACTTAAGCCTGATGGATAGAGATACTATTTTTAGAGCTTCCAGTATGTCGAGTATGTACTCCTGGGGGCTCAGATTGTTGCATGCACGGCTTGTTTTAAGGTTCGAACACCACCGGCTGGACATTTACACACATTTAAATCTTGTACATGCACGGGGCTCTAACCCCCGGCTGGAAGTCCGAATCTTATTCGGGGAATCTATACAGTCCCTGAAAGAAAGCCCCATGGGCCCCCAAACTAACAAATATGTATATGAAGCTGGAACAAAATGGCCGATACCCGACACGTGCACACTCGACCGAAGACGAATCGGAAGTCCTGGTCAGAGGTGTTCTGATGTTGCGTGTCCTTTGGACGCTGCGCTGCGGTTTCGATTCCCGTCAGTTGTAACCTTAGATTAGGTAAGAGTAAGGATACCGCGCATGACATTAAGCCAATGTACTGAAATTGAAGCCTTTTCAAAGTGGCGGCCATTATTTATGTGGCAAACACATCTATTGATGTGGCGGTGCTATTTTGCAGTTATTTTGTGAGTTTTTGAACAAAGAGAGATAGAAACTGAGATTCATAATGGTAAATTGTGCGGCATTGGTTGCAAGACTCAAAGTGAGAAGAAGGAGCCTGGAATTTCATTTCACAGGTAATTATTATCTGCTGACCTTGTATATTTCTTGTTTTAATAATAATGCATAATGTACACATTGTGTTACCTGTGAGTATATCATGGTAGAAATGTTTATTTAATTATCGAGAGTAATTTGATACCCGATCTTGGATATTTTCAGTCATCAAATAATCAATAAAGCCATAAATCTTGTTCAAGGACAGTCATTCAACAGAGGCGTAGGTAATATATTTTTCATACTCTACCTATAAAATGCCTATATTATTTTACGACTGAAAATTACTTTAACATATTAATTATTACTTATTACTTATAATTTCAATTAATTTATTGAAGTTACCCAGTAATTTATGTGGCAACTGGTAACAGGCTTTTTCCCATGTTATCTGTCCTCTTCTTTCCTTGTCTAAGGTTATAACATTTGTTTTATGTTTGTTTTTTATTAATTTATTTCTTTTCTTAATTTTGGGCAACCCTTGGGTTAGTTTGGGTTAGTTTTTGTTGACTGCGCTCCTGTAGCGAGCGAAGCGAGTGGAGGACCGTGGAAAGCCATAATAATACCTATTCTTGTTTCGCCATTATGCATATCCGCAGCTTTTGCATCGAAAAGTTAGTAGGTTCCCTAAACTTGTGATTTTTGATATATTTAAATTTAGAACTCTGCATGGCCATTAAATCATGCTGGCTGTCAAAACTGAAACATTTTTTATACAAAAAGTGAAATGTTACCATCAAACAATTTTTTTTCGAAATTACCTAGAATTCGCAAAAATTATATTTGTCCCTAAATAACCTAAGATTTTACCATGAAATTTTCCTTACGTTGGCAATACCCCATTCCTATTTCTGGACCCGTATTCTCGAGTCATTGGAATAGCTCTCGCGTGAGAAGAGGAGGTGTAATGAACTTTACGATTTGCATTTGATGGAGATAATAGGATATTTGAAATATACAATACCTCTATTATATCCTCTATTCCCACGGACAGCTAGTCCAATGACTCATCTGCGCCCCAGATTAATATTATATATGTTTACTATGTTTCTTGATTAGTATTGCATAGCATATGTATTAAAAGTTGGTTAATTATAATGCTTAAAAATTATTTTTGTCCCTAAATAACCTGAGATTTTTTAATTAAATTTCCCCTGCGTTGGCAACACTCCAATATTCTTTATGAAATTTTCCTTAGGTTGGCAATATGTACTTCATTTCCCTTTCTGGAGCCGTATTCTCGTGAAATAGCTCTCACGTGAGAAGAGAGGGAGTATAGGGATGTAAACTTATCGATATGCATTCAATGGAAACAATCGCGTATTATGAAGTATATAGTACAGCTCTATTATATCCCCTCTTACCACTGTTCTAATGACTGAAGAATTACCTCTCAGATTTATTTATTTATTTTACTTTATTTCTTGATTTTATTGCATTATAACTTACATTTAATAAAATTTTGTTAATTTTATAATAATTATTCAAAATCCCCTAGAATGCGTACAAGTTAGCTTTCTCCCTAAATAACTTGAGATTTCTTTATTCAATTTTCCTTAGGTTGGCAATACTTTCACTTTCTGGAACCGGTGTTCTCGAGTAATTGGAACAGTTCCCACGTGGGAAGAAAGGGTTTGATAGAGATGTAAACTTATCGATTTGCATTCGATAGAAACAATCACGTATTTGAAGAATTCAGTATATCTCTCTATTAACCTCTCTTCCTATGTGGGAGTTGCTTCAATGACTCAAGAATAAGAATTATTTATATTGACTTTATCTTTTGATTATTATTGCACTATTACTTATATAAGTATATTAAAATGTAGTTAATTTTATAATGATTTTGTATATTAATCAAGATTTATCAATGCGTAAATATTATCTCCCACGTAGCAGCTGCTCCAATGACTCAATAATCACCAGCTTCATTTCCCCCGGGTATAGATATAGTTAAAGTTATTGGCTGTTGGTCTTTATCGATTTTAATTATTATCTAGTCTAGTAGTTACTGGTTTGTTTAGTTAGAGCTAGACCTAGCACGGCACCTAATGAGGCTTCAGTTTACCGATGTCTTTGCAGTGTAATCAATTGTCTGGAAGTTCGCTGGTCGTTCAGTGGTTAAATGCTGGGCCTTTGATATGGCGGCGCGGCGCAGGGTTCAATTCCTGTAGGTTTTTTAAACAGTTTTTTAAGGTTATGCTTGTAAAAAGTATTTTTTCTTCAATTTGGGCATGTCGTGAGTTAGTTTTGGTAAAGGCCTTCACAGACACTTCGCATAACACCGTAGCACAAGAGCATAAGGGTTTCGACCAATCACAGCTGATATATCGAACGGACATATGACTAAAACAAGAGTGTTTAATTGGCCGAGCATAGCACAACCTCCGTAATCACTCATTCTTACGGATAAATCTTATGCAAAAGTTATATGGCGTTCGATATACCGGCTGTGATTGGTTGAAAACCCTTATGCTCTTATGCTACGGTGTTATGCGAAGTGTCTGTGAAGGCCTTTAGTTCCTGTTCTTTGAGCCCCCATAGCCAGCGAAGCGAGCGGAGGTTTAGGCGTGAAGTGAAATAATACATTGGCTTCATTAGGTGCCGTCCTAGGTCTAGCTCTAAGTATATTGTTTTAAAGATTGCTAAAAGCATTGTTGCCACTGTGTGACTTAAAGGAATGCTAATATGTGATCAATATATGATCAGTGTTGTCGTTTTTCCCATAATTATCAGATTCTAACATAATTTTGCCAACATCCTGATAAAAAGATTGAAGATGACACAATTATATGGCGAATCGAAGGGATATATTTTGCTTGTCCCGTAATCTTCAGGTTTTAACATAATTTACATCAAAATCTGGTAATTTTGGCTTGGCCATCACATAATTTCATTTCACGCCATCGACAACACTGTATGTGATAGTGGTAACCGATATGTTATGGGGGAATGGTGAACGCATTGGACAAAAGAAGCATCACATCCTACGCTAATTTTATCCTTTAGTTTAGTATCCGATTTTTAATGTAGCAAAGCTGGTATATCCCCGATTTCGCTATTTTAAATTATTTAAACGTGTTACTATATTAATGAATTTGGAATTTTGTGTACTAAATGAATAATATTAAGTTTAAGCTTCATTCAGAGCTCTTTATCTGCAATACCCGTGACATCTTATCTTCAAGCACGCATATTTACTACACAATGAAAATTAATTTAAACTAAACTATTTGTTCAAGTATATAGTATAAAATGAAATATCTTATGAATGTAGGATGTCGGAAAATAATGCATCCTTTGTTTGCCCTAAAAATCTAAGTCAACACTTGGAAATTTTGTATTGTCTGCTTTGTTTTATCAAGGACAGCAAACTGATACGGTTTTCTTCGAATGTGACGAAGTAGCCAATGCTTACCTTTCACAATGAACATGTGGAATTAAAGAGCTTTAACCAACACCGAAAAAATCCAAGAGAAAAAGTTGAAAAAAGATTCTTTGGAAATGTTGTGCATTTTCAATTTAATGATCTTCACGAAAATCATACTTATTTATAATGGCATTCTTCCTGAAAACTAATTAAAACCAAACCAAAGACATTATAATATTTTCTCGTTGACCAAACTAACGTCCAGCAAAACATTGGATCTCGTACTATAAACTCCTTCCCGCGGTGTTGCCAAAAGCACTGAAATGTATCTAGGTATTTGTTGGGTAGGTCAAGACAAAAATTTGAAATACAGAGAAAGAGGATAAAACCATAGCCGTATTCGATTGAGACTGGAGATCAGTTCAAAATGAACTGAAACTGAACTGATCAGTTCAGTGAGTCAAGGTCAAATTAAATTATGAAAACAATTAAACAATAAAGCCGATTGATAATTGACATTTAAATGCCATCTTTTACCTGAACTACTGAATCGATCTAAGTGATCTCGGTCCATTTTCGGTTCACTTACAGGTGAGCTGGATCACTTTTTGGTAGTGGGGGCAAAGTGATATTTTTACAATCTAACACGAATCAGTTCAATAAAGTTCAGTTAGATCGATCTGAATCGATCCAAAATAGTGAATCGAATACGGCTCTTGTTGGCGTGGTTGTGCACAAGGATAAGTAAAATACAGAAATTTTGACGTGAACCTATCCAACAAGGGTGACGTGATCCTATAAAATTTATAGCCGTATTCGATACACTTCTTTCAGATCGATCTAACTGAACTTTATTAAACTGATTCGTGTTCGATTCTACAAATATCACTTTGCCCCCCCCCCCCCCCCCCCAAAAAGTGATCCAGCTCACCTGTTAGTGAACCGAAAATGGACCGGGATCACTTAGATCGGTTCAGCAGTTCAGGTAAAAGATGCCATTTAAATGTCAATTATCAATCGACTTTATTTTTCATTGTTTTCATAATTTCATTTGACCTTGGCTCACTGAACTGAAATATCAGTTCAGTTTCAGTTCATTTGGAACTGATCTCCAGTCTCAATCGAATACGGCTGAGTCAATAATTCAAAACGAGTACGTTCGTAATGGTAATTCTATTTTAACACGCGGATAAACTGATTTACAAGTACATACAAATTGTTATTTTACATTATGCAATAAAGAGTATTTGGAGGCGCCCTCGTAATATTTCGAACTCCAACTATAGTATTATTGATTCAATTAGGACTCGTGTATCATACTTAATAATTATCGTTAAATTTATCGTATCTTAGAGTAGGTTTACATCTGACTAAAACACAGAAACTGAATACGAATAGAGCTTCCCTGATTGGCTGATATTAGCTAAGACCCAATTTTAATTATTTTCCGAATTCTCGACAATTGCAGTTCACATAAACGTCGAAAACCAATAAACCTTTAAATTTAGCAAGTATTAAATTTTTTAACTTTTTAGCAATTTTTGAAATTGGATCATAATATTTGTAATAATATCCTTTTGACTTTTTTTCATTTAAAAAAAAATCTTCAGAAATGTAGAGTTCTGCCGAGGTCAATTGACGCGTCAATTGACGCGGTCAAACCTCGGTCAAATTGCTAAAAAATGAATCCGACAAGCCGTAATGGTTTTGTCTTTGGTCTTTGTTGGTTTTTAACTTAACGTTATTCCTGATTTTTTAATTTATTTTTGTTATTGATATTAATTTACCCTGTCTACCCAAACTAATCTAATATTAGTTATAGGTAGGTACTTTTTAATAAATATAATTAATAATTAAATATACCTTCCTGGCTGTGTTAAATGAGTTGCAAAATTGTAAAAATGTATGTAGTTTTTTCTTTTATTTCTATTTAAGTTTGTTTTTCATCACGTATTTTATTATACGATGGGTTAACATTTTTTTATTTTTAGCTGAAAGTTGCTTATGTTTTCTTCTATTTTTTAAAAGTTTTTGTTTATATTTTTAAAAAATGCAAAAATAACAAAATAACCAAACAACCAATTGAAGGCATGTAAAAAATATATTAAAAAAACGCCTAAATATGATAACGTCTTGTTCTTACGTATTTTATTTATTTTTTGAAATAAATCTACATAAAAACTACCACCAGTTTAACAAACAAAAAAACTTGTTACGATATGAAGCCCGGTCAATTGCGCGGTCATTTGACTGGTCAATTGACCGAAAAGTTATTGACCGGTCAAAGGCACAACTCCAGAAATGATATTAAACACACTTCTAACAAAAGTTGGAGCTGAAAGTTCCAAAAACGCAAAGCACCAAACCAGGAACCAACTCGCAGCAAATAAAATAATAAATACCTATAAAGTTTTGAATTTTAAACAAAAATTGACATGACGATCAATGTGTGGCAAGCAAATTTTAGGTCCGTTCCGATGATTTTCGTAGGTGTGGAGCCACTCTTATATTTTGGATCTCGGAACGTAATACTAGGTTATATCCCGAGTCGGTCTTTATACTCGGGTATAACCATTGAAACTAAGATATCGATGGGTATAACCACCGAACATTAACCACAAAATAAGGATTTTGCGACATTAACTAGAGAATGTACGGTGGTATAACATAAACTTTCCGCTTTGCTGTTGACTTAGAGCTCTTGGCAACACTGCAAACAACGCAGATTACTTTCGTTTTTGTGTAGTACGTGAGTAGAAATGTATTTATGTTATTGTTACCTTTATAGATACCGAATTAAAAATTCATTATGGAGAAATTTGTTTGATGAACTTACCCCCGCAGACATCAATATCGGATGCCATGTGAAAAACACGAAATCACCCCTAAAAGCCAACTTCCACACCAAATAAACGAAAACAACGACACTGACGTGCGCCAATGACGTAAGATGAGTCCGAAAAGTCACTTCCTCTTTTGGTTTTTCGTGTCTTTTAGGGCGCTTACCAGACTTGGCATCGGCGCCACGTGGTTCTTCTTTTGGGTTTTCAGCTTTTTCGAGCACCTGGCTCTTTTCTTCCGTATCGGGCGACATTTCTACAATGACTGAAGAATTGTTTATAAAACCCGTATTAGTAGGTGTATTTGAGCTTGAGCTCGAGTCGCGGACCGAGCCGCCAACTGTATGTTCATTATTATTTAATATCTGCGGTGCTTCAGTGTCGGGTCTGTGATTGGCGGGCCTCTCAATGATACTTGGATTATTTGCACTTGTTGCGTTATCTGTCGTAAATTTCATTTTAATATTTTTTGCGGACCATAAAGTCTGAAATTTCGCGGTTAAGTTTTTTTTAATCGCCGAGAGCGAGAAGCTTAACGAATGTGCAGCCGTATTTCAAATGCTTTAGACTGGCTGATATGCTGGGATTCCGTAATTTCGAATAATTTTTACGATGTTGTTTATTATTGTTTATAGCCGGACGGCCTGATAAATGTGAGAATATTTCACAATAATGTTAAAACTGTTCTATACAGAGTGAATGCATCATGTAAAATACAATAAAATGCATTATACAGAATCTGAAAAAGACGACGTTTAAAGCTCTATAAAAATTATAAAAAAAGTCTAATCGAAACCAAAATCCGGAATTGAATCGGAATTCGTTATCATACCGTATTGCTAACTATCCATATCTAAATTATGGTACATCTGACCTAAATATTATCGTGCATTCAAAAAATTGTGGGACAATTTACTACGCCTGGGCGAACATGCTTTTTTTGCGCATTAGCATTGTCTGTTCATCATAATCATCATCATCATCAAACAACCATTCACGTCCACTGCTGAACATAGGCCTCTCTTAGTGTATGCCACTCTGCCAGGTCCTGTGCTGTGCTGCCTGTATCCAGTTTCCTCGGATTCTTGACGTCCGTCCACCTTGTTGGCGGTCCGCCCCTACTTCCGTCGGCTTCGTGTCTGAGTCTCCATTCCAGGATGCGCTTTGACCATCTTCCATCTGATACTCTTGCGAGATGGCCAGCCCAATTCCATTTCAAGTTTGCTATTCGTTCTATATCACGTCCGTAACGCCCGTTCTATGACGTATAGTCGCGTTAGGCACCTTATCTCTTAGAGATTAGCTCAGCATTGATCGCTTCATAGAGCTCTGAGCGACGCGCAGCTTGTCCACGATTTTCCTGCTAAGCGTCAACGTCTCTGCCCCATAGGTCAACACTGGCAGAACACACTGATCAAATGCTTTCCTTTTGAGATATACTGGAATATTTGTTTTAAAGGTATCCGTAAGCCTACCGAATGCTGCCCATGCTAAACTTATCCTTCTTTGCAACTCGCAGGTCTGGTTGTCTCTCCTAATCCTTACCTCATACCCCAGGTATTTATAGGAAGCCACCTGCACGATACGCCTATCCCCCACTAAGATATCATCACTCAGGACAAGGTTAGACATATATTGTGTCTTTGAGAAGTTAATTCTCAGTTCAACTTCCTTGCACGGATCGTGGAGATCCTTTAACATGCTCTGCGCCTGGTCTACACTATTAGCTGTTATGACAATATCGTCAGCGTATCTCAGATGGCTCAATAGCTCTCCATCGATGTTTATACCCATTTCATCCCAGTTCACTCTCTTGAGGGCATACTCCAGTACAGCAGTAAACAGTTTTGGAGATAATGAATCGCCCTGACGAACTCCTTTTTCAATTCGAAACTTGTTTGTTGTTGTTTGTAGTCTCACACCTGCCGTTGCCCGTATATCATCTTCAGTAATGTAATATATCGATGATCTATACGAGAGTCCGCCAGCGTAACAACATTCTGTCATGATTCACTCGATCGAAGGCCTTTTCGAAGTCCACAAAGATCAGAACAAGTGGCTTATTATACTCGATAAACTTTTTGATTCGAGTTTTAATAGTTTGGAGATGGTCGTTTGTTCCGTAGCCTGCCCTAAATCCTGCTTGCTCATGTGGTTGGTATAAATCCAGTTTGGACGACAGGCGCTTTGCTGTTATCTTCATAAAGAGTTTATAAATGTGTGACAGCAGACTTATAGGTCTATAATTTTCTAATTTTGAAATGTCTCCTTTTTTGTGCATTATAACTATTACTGCTTTGTCCCATTTAGAAGGTGTTGTCCCTTTCTTCCGCCTGCTTTAATTGCTTTTCGAGTAATTTCGTCATCGCCTGGGGATTTGTTATTTTTCATTTCTTCCAGTGATTTACTTATCTCGTCTAAGGTGATATCTGGGATATCTTCGGAGCCCTGATTTTCGATATGAGGCAAGTGGAATATGTTTTCACGGGCAGTGTGGTTTTCTTCCCTATAAAGCTCAGTATAGAATTCCTCCACTATCCTCACAATCTCTTCTCTATTTGTTGTAGTTTGGCCGGTCTTATTTTGTAGTGTACCATTGATCGTGGTGCCAGGAGAGGAATTTCTTAGAAGGACCTTCAAGCTTTTGTTGTTTTCGATAACATTGTTTATTTCTTCGGTCTTAAACATTCTCAGGTACCTCCTTATGCTCTTCGAAATGGTTTTATTTGAGTTCCCCAGTTGGTCTGCATTTATAGTGTATCTGAGGGTCAGTTTTCCTCTTTGTTGCATGAGCTGTTTTGGTTTTGTTCCCTCACTAAGCTTACTTTTGGTTTTCTTGTCTTTTAAACACCACCTCCATTGTGCCTTCTTTAAAGTTGTACTAATTTGTTGATTTAGTATTTCAATATCAATATCCATCTGATGTGCTCTCGTAGCATCGGCATTCTCCAGATCCTGAGTTATCTGTTTCTGGTAGGCACCAGGCTCTCCCGTTTTGTGTTTATGCCCACCTTGGATCTTACCATTCTGTGTATATGGTTTGCTACTCTAGACCTACACTTTCCATCTGAATAACACCCCCATCGGTCTCATCGTTTTTTCCTTTGTGGTAGAACAGGTGCCCTGACCTTAGTATTAGCTGTTGTTCTCATTTTCTTCTAACCTGCTCATCCCTACTATATCCCACTTAATATTGTCTGTTATTTTACCCCAAATCAACGAAAAAAAAATTGCTTACTAATATAGCTAATATCAACCAGTTTTTTAATCGTTTAGAAACTATGGCTTTCTCTAATTCACTCTTCTACACTTTGGCATTATCTCCTGATACAATACATTTACCTCGTTAGACGACTGGTACGAGACGTAAGGTAATGAACAAAAATATTCACGGAAGTTTTTTAAGAAAAATGAAGCTATAGGTACTTTTTGTGTAAATGCACAAAGAAGAAACCGTCTTCTCGTTTCTGGTTTCGTTGCTGTCATATACGAAATTTCAGTGGTTTGAAATCGAAACGTATTTGGCTTAAAGATCATTTTCACGATTATCCTCCATTGGCTTCTCATCCTTTATCGATATTTAATTAGTTATACTACGATAAGGGAAAGAAAAAGATAAATGTGCTTGTCGACCATACACCAAAAGTGAAACTTCATACACTCATTCGCATAAAATAGAATATTTATGCCACTAAAAATATGGCTGATGGCGATAGCGGTAGCCTTCTCGGTTTCTGTTAAGCTCTACGCTACGGCGATAACGATAACATTCTCCATCTGTTCAGCTCTGCGCCCTCTCTGAGATCACTGCCGCATTAAACGGGGTCCATCGACGACCTAGAGGAGACTAGTGATGGGAACTATCGAATAAAATAGACTATCGATTGATTTTATTCGAACAAGTCGATGCCTTGCCAATGAGTTTACTAAGTTAGTAGTTGTTCGATATAAATTAATTAAACTTACGAATAGTTTTGACTCTTGAATAACTAGAATGCAAAATTGATATCGCATCTCGCATCGTTTCGATAATTTTTATTCCATAGCTTCCAACGAATTATTTACACCGTATAGCTATCGAATAATTCAAATGGATTGCAACTATCGAATGTTTCGATAGTTTTTATTCGATAGTTTCCCATCATTAATAGAGACACCTAGCGCTTGGTCGGATATCGTACTTAAGACTTTATCTCTTTCTGTCTATTTTCGTTCTCTACTTCTGTACGCCTCGCCGTATGCATATATTTTATTCTTAATCATCTACACGAGTCCTTGCGCCTAACGAATTGGCTTGCGTAAACCCATTTCTGATGAATAATCAATCAGTGTTGACTAATTTAACCGGTTAAATTACGTCTAGACGTGCAAATTCACATTTTTAAAACTTTTAAATAGATATATTATAATCTTAACATTTATCAGAATTCCCAGAAGAACGAATATGGAGTAGACGTTTCCGAAACCTCGGTCACAGGTCTTCGGAATTGCGCGAGCGTCATATTATTGACAAATACCATATCTTTATGGTCCAGCGAATTGCTTTCAAGTGGCCTCGTAGTAGCTCGGTGGTTGAATGCTGTGCTTCTGATACGGCGGCCCGGGTTCGATTCCAGTGGCAAGACATTCTTTTTTTTAAGTTATTTGTAAAAAAAAAATCTTATTTTTGGGCATGCCTCCTGTTAGTTTTATTTGGTTGCATACCGCAGCGAGCGAAGGGCCATGCGGAAGTGAAATGCAAAACAACTCTGAAGGCTTGTGACCAGGTCCACGCAACGTCTTGTAAAATATGGCAGATTGGGGGTGATTCTGAGTTGCGCACGCATCACATTGTTTGATTAACACATGAATTTCGATTTGTATTTTTCACTTCATGCATGGCCCTGCGTTTGTTGGTCCAGCGAATTGCTTTCAGTGGGCCTGAATTTTGCGGCTCGAGTTCAATTCCAGTGGCAAGAAATGCTTTAAAGGTTATGTTTGTGCGGTTGCGCCCCGGAGCGAGCGGAGGGTCATGCGTGAAGTAAGGAAAAACTACAGCGGATGGACTCGCGTAGATGGTTAAGAGTGAATTATCTGCTTGCCGTACGCAAACGCGTTGGTGTAACATATTCACCAAAGGAAAATTCAAGAATTTTCACTTCAAAACCCTATAAACATGTTGCCAGGTCTTAACATGTATGAATAATTTAGAAAGCTGGGGTTGTCTGTTTCCTTAAATATTAGAAGAATTTTATTCAATTTGAACGTGGGAATCATTAAATGGATTAATAATTTCCTGAATACTAATAAAATTAAATTTTAACTTATGTTTCCAGACAACTCATCAAATTCGTATCTTTATCCTGGATGACGCAGCTCCTAATTTGAGCTCATTTGCTGTGCAGGAGCGCGTAGATTGTGACGTGCCTTCCATTGTTATGTTTGTGACATACTAACTGTTCTCCTAAAAATAGGACGTGCTCTAATCATTCCAACAAATTTGACATGGCGTCCTTGAATTTGCTATTTTACACTCTCAAATTTGACTCACAGCGAGCAACTATTGTAAACCATAGTGGGCGGGACTTGGCTTGTTTACTATTTAGAAGGTCTGTCTACTACTATTTTAGAATGTCTAATATTTCACTTCACGCATGGCCTCTCGCTCGCTACGGGGGCGCAACCAACAAAAACTAACCCAAGGCATGCCCAAAATGAACAAACATCACCTTAAAAAAAAGTCTTGTCATTGACGGGAATCGAACGTGAACCGTCGTATCAAAAACGAAGCATCTAACTGACTAGACCTGCTGGAAGCAACTGACTGGACAGTGTAGCGATCCAAACAAATCCTGTAAAGAACACCGAACATTAACAAGAAGAGACTAGAAGGTCCACTCTCAGTCGGCATTTTTGATGTAGCACTTACAAAGGCGGGACGCCAGACTTCCAAGAAAGGGGGTGAAACGTGGCACGATGCCTGAGCGGTTAACCAGCTTGTCTTCCGGTTCCGTGACGGGGAGAGGAGAGAAATGCTGGGGGCGGGGCTTAGAGTGAACCTTCAAGTCTCTTGTTCGGTGTAAATAGTAAACAAACCAAACCCTGCTAATTATAGTATATAATAATTGTTCGCTAGAGGCTAATTCAAATTTGTTCAATGCAAACTTGGTCCAACTTATTGAACAAGAAGTTTAATAAGTTTAAAGCCACCCGAAGGAATCTTTGCATTTTGTGAAGCCGACAGTATCCTAGTGCACCTCATCTAACGACGCTTCATTCAAATCACACGATGAATGTGGCTTTTGTACTTAAATCTCATCGGGAAACGGCAGTATGATATTGTAATCAATAATTACATTATAATCACAAGTAATCTATGTATTCCCGCCTACCTACCGCAATTTTGAGCCTTCACGCACTCGTACGTGCTATTTCATAACTTTTTCAGTTTTCTTTTCTTGTTTTTAGGCATTGCCTTGGATTAGATTGGGTTAGTTTTGTTTGCTTGCGCCCCCGGAGCGAGCGAAGCGAGATGCTTGAAGTGAAATATTAGAACGACAACACCGGGCTGATGCCAAATGCGCAGGTCCGAAGACCGAAAATTTGGGGGGATGCGAGTGTGTTTGTCATCCAATAAAAACGTGGACTGCACAGGGCGATTTAGACGCTCCTCCTAAATGCCCATTCACACGGTTTTTCGCCTGGCAATAAGCAAAATAGTCATAAGTGCATGATAGGTACCTATCATATTGTTTTTTAAACTATTAAGGTAAATTAAGTGAAACTATGATAAGTATCATATTTAAACTCATTAGTATCATAAAATGTATCTATGATTAGTATCATTAATTAACTTTCGATTGACTTGTCGCACTCTGTACAAAATTATTATAATTATTTTGGATATGGATATCTCTGACATTAGATAATCTGTTCTAATTTCCATATAACCATTTAAACAGATGTCCGTTTATTTAGATAAGGAATTCATATAGTGACTATACTATAACAATAAATTATGACCAACTTGCATTGGGTGTTGTTTCCGATATACCTACCTACCCTGTGGCACATATATTATTTATTTGTAATCTCAGTTTCCCCAAATATCTCCGAAAGTAGTGGAATTTTCAAGTTTTTAAGGTCATTGAAATAAGCACCTAATTACGCAATTTTCATACGATGCTTTATTTCTTACGCACCATTTCCGAGATCAGCGACATAGGCATTTATACTCAAATTTATAATATTCGGATGTACCCTGTAAATATGTACATGTTTTATTTGTGACGTCCCTATATAGAAAAGGCAGATACATTTTCTGATATTTCTTTCAAAAATGCATAGTAAGTATTGTAGGAAATGTATGATACCAGCACAGACGGATACAAGAGCGCCCAATAATTCAAAAAGTCCGCTATCTTCCTTTCTATCCGTTGGAACTTCTATTAGGCTACTTACCAGCTCAAGATATTGAACTCCCATTAGTATATGTGTCTCAAACCACATCATTTGATTCGAGTTGTGCGGGCATTACATTGTTAACAAACACCATAACACAACACGAAATTGCTTTCAAGTGGACTCGGAGCGGCGCAGATTCGATTCACGTCGATGTTTTTTTTTAATTTTTTTTTTCAAAGTTATGTTTGCTTCTTTTTAAATCTAGGTTAGTTTTGCTTGGTTGCGCCCCGGAGCGAGCGAAGCGAGCAGAGGGCCATGCGTGATGTGAAAAATACAAATCGAAATTCATGTGTTAATCAAACAATGTGATGCGTGCGCAACTCAGAATCACCCCCAATCTGCCATATTTGACAAGACGTTGCGTGGACCGGGTCACAAGCCTTCAGAGTTGTTTTGCATTTCACGCATGGCCCTCCGCTCGCTGCGGTATGCAACCAAACAAAACTAACACGCATGCTCAAAAACAAGATTTTTTTTACAAATAACTTAAAAAAAGCACGTCTTGCCACTAGAATCGAACCCGGGCCGCCGCATCAGAAACACACCATCCAACCATCGAGCTACGAGGTCACTTGAAAGCAATTCGCTGGACCATAAAGATATGGTATTTGTCAACAATATAATGCGCGCGCAACTCTGAAGACCTGTGACCGGGGTCTCGGAAACGTCTACTCCATATTCGTTCCTTTGGGAATTCTGATAAATGTTAAGATTATATCTATTCAAAAGTTTTAAAAATTTGAATTTGCACGTCTAGACGGTGCATTCGTGCTTTTCAGCGAAAGTATCACGAGTTCTCTGGTCGGTATCCCTCTAGGGCTTATACCTCTGTCGTCTGAAATCGCCTACATACCGCAAATCTCTAATAGAAAATAGTATATTATTTTATATGGAGGAAAAGTAATACTTTTCATGGCGCGCTCGTGTTTAACAGCCGAACGGAGTGAGGCTGGTAATAGAGAGCAAGCCATGAAAAGTAACTTTTCCTCCAAATAAAATATGCTGTTTTTTCTTCAAATGTCGACAAATTAATGCAAAAAGTCTCTTTTTAATAGTAATAATTATTATTATTAAAGATAAGTGGGTTCGCAAGGCGGCTTAGACCGGTGCGGTGTCGGTGAATAGGCTCAGGTTGTTGCTATAGTAATGTAACATAAAGCTGTCAGTGGACACTGTCAACAATAATTATATTTTTAAAATTGCGTGTTCGATTGCGTTTTAATTCCGTATTGATAAGCAGTTATTGGGTAAGTTCGATTAAATAATAACCAATTTGTTCCTAAATTAGTGATTTTTAGAAATGCAGTCACACATTGAGTGATAAATACAAATATTAGTTTAATAACTCTTGAGTTGTTGACGCTTATTTTGATGTTTGTTTGTATTGTATCTATGTTGCTATGATAACACTTTTACCTCCGCCGGCGGAAAAGTGAAAAGTAAAGCTCCGGCGGAGGAAAAACGAAACTTCACTGCCGCCTACACAGTCGAGTAATGACGGATTTACTGACGTTTGAAGAAAATAGTATATTATTTTATATGGAGGAAAAGTGATACTTTTCATGGCGCGCTCGTGTTTAACAGCCGAACGGAGTGAGGCTGGTAATAGAGAGCAAGCCATGAAAAGTAACTTTTCCTCCAAATAAAATATGCTGTTTTTTCTTCAAATGTCGACAAATTAATGCAAAAACATCTCTTTTTAATAGTAATAATATCTAATTATTATTAAAGATAAATGGGTTCGCAAGGCGGCTTAGACCACGGTCGTAGGTGGCCTTGCTTAGACCGGTGTCGGTGAATAAACATAAAGCTGTCAGTGGACACTGTCAACAATAATTATTTTTTAAGATTGCGTTTCCGATTGCGTTTTAATTCCGTATTGATAAGCAGTTATTGAGTAAGTTCGATTAAATAATAACCAATTTGTTCCTAAATTAGTGATTTTTAGAAATGCAGTCACAAATTGAGTGATAAATACAAATTGTAGTTTAATAAATCTTGAGTTGTTGACGCTTATTTTGTTGTCTGTTTGTATTGTATCTATGTTGCTATGGTAACACTTTTACCTCCGCCGGCGGAAAAGTGAAAAGTAAAGCTCCGGCGGAGGCAAAACGAAACTTCACGGCCGCCTACACAGTCGAGTAATGACGGATTTGCTGACGTTTGAAGAAAAAAATATATATTTAACCGGTTAAATTAGTCAACACTGATTGATTATCTTGATAGGTTTGTTGATAAGTTTCTTCGGGTTCTTGCAATTCCTAGAATTATCATGAAGCTTTGCACGGTTCTATTATTTTAAGTCGGCTATGATTATATATCAGCTCTTTGTAGTAAGCGCTTCATTTCTTAAAAAAAGAGGAAGCGTAGCGTGGTTATTGCCGGTTTATAGGTAGGAAAGGAACTAAAGGAAGACTTTTTCCGGGAAAAGTTTGTATATTGTTATTGTATTCCAGATCAGTTTTCTATTGTTACCCAAGTTTTTTATTTTGTATGTTATAATAATAATAGCAATACGTACTTGTGAAACCATGGCTAAGAGGCCAATACAGACAAATACTCTTTTCAACTATTTTTCGTCGCCGAAAGTAAAAACAACCCCAAAGAAAGTCGGTGAAAATGGTTTTAACAATGCATCCAAGGAGATTACCCCTAAGGTCTCGAAAATCACTAACGAAGATGGTATGATCCCAGTATTTTGTGCATGTTGTAATTGAGGAATTGCCATTTAAATATTTCAATGCAGAGAGGGTAGTATTCTGTCCTCTGAAAAGAACATACCTATTTGCGGTAGTGTTAAATCTTGAACTCGATCTTGAACATAAAATAGCAGTATACTAAAAAACATCTGTATATTGTTGTTTGTTTACGGTCCACGTAATTAGTGCTCAACGTATTATGTTGGTGAAACTAGCTCCAAAATAATTACATTTTATCCCAAAACAAATTTGGGTGACATCACTTTATGGCAACTTACGGGCAAGGTTTTTTTGGGAAAATTTTGGTATTAATCTATACCACTAAATTTGGTTAGCACTGGATAATGCCAATGAAGTTAATTTTTTTCCAGAAAACGAACCTATTCAAAAAGTTTCATATTGGAACAATGAAGATTAATTACCTACATCTTATTTTATCGGTTTTGATTCTATCTCTGCTTAGTGCTTATTGTATTATTGAAGTGTCGTGGAGTATACTAATTACGGGACTGCCTTATAAATGATAAAGATCTGCAAGTTTCAAACTTGTATGACAAAAAATTTCACTATTTGAAATGGTATACTCCATAGACATTAGTTATATGCCCAGTTTATCTTTGGCAGCTCATAATTGCTAGACATGATGTACATAACCGGAATCTTGGAGGTGTTGTCAGGTATGATGTTCCTCCTCACTCAACAGCCAAGTTTAGAGACCGTTTTGCATTCCTGGCTGTAGATTTTTTGAATTCAGATGCTTACAATATGATTTTGAATAGTTCTAGAGAAACATTTAAAAGAAGCTATAAGAGTAAATTTTTGTGTGCAGGCAACATGGAAGAATGCTTACACGAATGTTTGCCTTTTGTGTAATGATATTGTTTATAATTGTTGCACAATAAATATGTTTCTTTCTTTCTTCCTTCTATGGTATACTTCATATAATAAATCCTAACATGACACCTGTTATATGTTTATTTGGTGAACAACATACGTTTTTGGACATGAATAACTTAAAAATGCTACTTTGCAAGTTAAGGAACTATAACCAGCTGAATAGAGATCCATATAATTTCGACTTGTGTACCCCTAGCAACTTAAATATGAGTCAGGCAATTTGCTGGCTCCAAAACTTGTTAAATTATTTTTTAAATTTTCTTTTTAGATGAAGATTATGAAGAATTTCAAAGACCTATAAAACGGCAACGTACATCGGCAGTGCTTGATTCTGATTCCGAGTCTGAAAATGAAACTCCGAACAAGAGAAAATCATCCAAAGCTGTGAAGCCTAAAGCTAAAAAATACAAAATACAATCTACGGATGATGAATCTTCTGATAATGAGCCTTCTGGTTCCACAAAAAATAAATCCATTGCTTTGCAAAAATCGCTCGAAGATTCATTTGGGTATGCCAAGAGTGAAGAGAAAAAAGAAATAAAAGAAGACAATGATGAAGCTGTCAAAATTAAAAAGTCGAAAATTACGCCTAGTGGGGATGCTAGCCTTGATTCAGGCTGGCTTCATGACACTGTAGAATTTTTGAGACCTGAAAAAATAAGGGATGCACAGAAAAGGTTTGCCATTTCTGAAAAAGTTTTTTTTTATGATCTTCTGAGATTCTTTGCCTATAAGAAGCTACTGTCGTTTTACATGTTTTTCAGTGTTTGACTAAGTTAATGTTCAAAATAGAAAATCGTAAAGATTAACTATGAATTTCTAATATCGGATTCTAGAATTAATTTTCATCTCAAATTTGACAATGGCGTTGACCTTCATGCTTTAACTCTTATTGAGAATGAATGTTTAGAAACTAGTTATAAGAAAAACATATTCATATGGATCCAAAGCTATAGCAGCAACCTTTTGCACTGTTTTTCACAAACTGGTGAATCATAATAATAAAATAATTTAGTATTGGGGTGATGAATTGATTTCTAATTGTATTTAAAGGAGGCCCACTGATCCCGATTATGATCCACGAACTCTTTATGTGCCACCAGATTATTTAGATTCACTCACTCCTGCAATGCGTCAGTGGTGGGCACTGAAAAGCCAAAATATGGATGCAGTTTTGTTTTTTAAAGTTGGCAAGTTTTATGAACTGTATCACATGGATGCAGTGGTTGGTGTGCAACAGCTGGGATTTTCTTATATGAAGGTAAGTAAATAGGTTTTCAGTAGTAAATTTAAATTTTATTTTTATATGCATATTTAATATTATAGAATTTATATAATATATGTTCATAAAATCATACTGTTGCCTATTTCTTGTTCTGCTCTTTTTTCCTCGTTATTACTTTAATGATTCGTATTATTATACAGTTCATCTCAAATTTGGCTTCTGCTATTGAGATTCGCCAGGCTTGTTACTCTAAATAGTTTTGATTAGCTTGTGGAATGATTATTGTTTCATTATTCAATTCACTCACTATAACTAATAGCAACCAATGTTAGGGACCGAATGTGGGGTATACTATATTAAGTCAATAAATTTAGAGAGGTTCCTTTTGGTTTTGCAAACTATTTTAGGGAGACTTTGCACATTCTGGATTTCCAGAAAGTGCATATGGCAAAATGGCTACAATGCTGATCGACAAGGGATTCAAAGTGGCTCGAGTTGAACAGACTGAAACGCCAGAAATGATGGCAGAAAGGTAAGCCATAGTTTCAAGCATAATCTTAACTAACTGACATGCAGTAGAAGTTGACATATAAACCTCTTATTTCTGACCATGTATTTTTAGGAATCATTTTTTAATTTAAAGTAATTTTGCTTAATCAAGTTCATGAATGAAGTAGTATGCGGTTGTTACATAATTGACTCAATGATCTTTTTTCTTTTTTTTTTATAGACGTAAATAAATAAAAAAAAATCTATTTGTTTAGATTGCAACACATGTTGGCCGGTGTTTGCTTGATGAGATTATAAATAGTATATTAAGTTCTTTTTATTATACACTTTCTTCTTGCAGATGTAAAAAAATGCGAAAAGTCACTAAATATGATAAGGTAGTAGCGAGAGAAATCTGTCAAGTAACAACAAAGGCCTCATGCGTTTATGGGGCGCAGATGCCGGAATCGAGGTCAGAAGTAGGAACTTACTTATATGGTGTGGCAGCAAAGGTAAGATCCTTTTAATCTATACAGAAGTGTGGGAGGTTTATTGCACTTTTTGATACTCATTTTGCTGCTGCATGCGTGATTTATATTGTATAAACATCGACTTATGACAACTGAAGGAGATGTGTATTTGTCTTCCTAAAGTCTATTACACTTGTAACATTTATATTGTAGTTTTATTTGTAGAAATTCACAAGAAAATCTAAATTTTTGTCTGGGATGTTATTTTTCCTAAGTGGCTTCTGCTTGTCTGCTGGAGTATGGGCACAAGTTTCTAATGGTATCCTGCCTTCTATTTTTTTTTGAGAATTGCTAAATGTCTTAGTTGTTTTGGATCGTTGACGTTAATTAGTTTATGTTTAACCCCTTAAATTTGGAATTGATTTTCTTTTATTTTTATCTTCTGATTAGGTCAGTCAGCTTTGCTGTTTAAATGTATTTTACTTGTTATTATTATTCCTCATAACATCCTTTGTTATAAGTGCAAAAATGGACCCAATAGCAGATGCTATAAAATTACCTCGAAAATTACAGTCTATATAGATTACTAGATAGGGCAATTTCAACGATGGAGTGAGAAAAATCAGTAAAACCACCCTAACCACACAGGAACAAACCACCAAAGGCAGATGTTGCACTCCAAAACAAAGCACTTTTCAAAATTTTCCTTCACCAAACCAAGTACATACCGATAATCAAAAACAACATTCAGGTGCTAAACTAAAAACTGTACAAGGACACATACAACAAGAGGTGGAAAACAAGCAAAGGGAAATTATGACTAATGTCATTACCTTAACAAATGAAAATATCACATCTGGTTTTGGATATGTCAGTGCCCAAACTGGTAAAAAGAAAGTCCTACCAACACCCAAACCAACAATGAATACAATTTTTGAAGCCAGCACAGAGGGGCTTAAAATAAATGCTGTGGAGCGTCGCAGACATCTTTGTCTCCAGACTTAACCCAAATACAAAATACAACTAGTGAACAACTAAAACAACACCTTCGTAGCAAAAATATTAGTGTTTTGGACCTTAAAAAGATAGACACCAGATCTTTGGACATTCCTGCTTTCAGACTGCAAGTACTTTTCTCTGAAATGAAAAAAGTGTTTGACCCTATGAATTGGCCCATGTATACGATCCTAAGACCATAGAGACAACCAAGCTCAAGAGAGCCAAATTTCATGAATCGAGCCCCAATGGAGTCCAGAAACATGTACATTTTCAAGACCACAAGGACAGAGAAGCTACTAATAAGGATGCCTATTTGGATTTATTCTATGTAAATATAAGATCCATTAGAAACAAAACAAGTGAAATTGAACCTTGTTTGTCTGGGAAATATGACTTTAACATTCTATGCTTTACCGAACACTTTTTATTAGAGCCTGAATTGGCATCGCTCAAAATTATCTGATATTTCTGCAGAAACTCAAGCCCCTATGGGGGATCCTTAATTTTAATACAGCCTCATATACCCTTTAAAAATAGGGAGGACCTAACATCTAAATCAGTAGAAAACCATAATGAAATAGCCGCTGTAGAAATTAGGTCATTGGGATGACTTATTATAACAATATACAGACCACCAAGTGACAACATACATGTTTGTCTTGAAACATTCTCAGTATTACTGAGAATGTTTGTTTGTGTTTTATAAGTTGGTGCAAACACCTGTTCCTCATAACTAAAACCCGTCATTAAATCAAGTAAATCATCTGCATTTGTAGTTCTAAGATTAAAATAAGTATTAGTCACCATTAATAATAATGCGGAAATCCCTATCAATTAAAGATAGGGATTTCCGCATTATTATTAATGGTGACTAATACTTATTTTAATCTTAGAACTACAAATGCAGATGATTTACTTGATTTAATGACGGGTTTTAGTTATGAGGAACAGGTGTTTGCACCAACTTATAAAACAACCACTATTGACAACGTATTCACAAATTTTCCCAGTGAACATATTAAGGAGTTGGACGTAAAAAATCATTTCTTGTCTGATCACTGCACTAAACTTATCAATTGACATGCAAGTGGAGGCCTCGGCCTGTGGCTGCATAGCATATTGTGAACTAATTAAAATCATTAATTAAATATCATCCTGTCGCAAGTTTGAACTTGAACTTGAAAAATGTTATATAAACATTGACTGTTAATTATAAACAATTTGAGCGGTCGACGGGAGCGACTTTAATGCTTAATGATGCAGCCATCAGCATTTTGTAACATATAAATACGCAGGCAAACGCCGAGTTAATCAGACTTTCGGGTCTCTCAAACCGCTCAATTAGTCGCTGGGCAGTACACAGGTACGTCCACTTCTAGTTGTTCTATCCCACAACCCCCATAACTGAGAACACTTATGCACAGGTATAAGGTTGTCAGGTCCTTACCTAACCTGGGTGAACGTATGCACAGGTATACGGCATTCGGGGGCTACTAAAAAGTATAGAGAGAGTCGAATTTATGAAGTATCAGAACTTTTAGGGAAGGGATAGTTTTTGGGGAGTTTCAAAAAGTAGTGAAAGTGCCTTAGCAATTTGTGATAACCTAAAAAGACTTACCTTATAAATATCAGAACAAATACCTAAATAAAAGACAACCCGCTCACATAAACTTTATTAATAAAATAGTGACGTCGCTTGCTAGACAAACTTTGTACTAAGCCTCCTTCGAGAAGACATGCATTTCATATTAATTGGGTATAGTGTAAACTCTTAATTCATCTATAATCTTAAACACGCCTTTATTAGTATACAATCTAACCGTTGTTAAGTTTGTTTGTAAATAAACTTGTTATTGTTTTTATCGATGTGTCTCCTTTATTATCTCTTCTCAACTTGACGTAGTGCGTTCCTAAATCTGAGTTACTCTCCTACACGCTAAGTAAGGCGTGTCGTCACAGATAAAAAATACATGTCATTTATAACCGTCTTCAAAATACTGACTGGTCATTTGTTCAAAACTGGGAATTAACACTTAACAATAAATTTGATATATTTTTAAACTTGATAGTATATAATGTAGAAGTTGCCTTCCCATATGTTAAAAAGAAAAATAATACCAAAAATTCCAAAACCATTAACAACATAAAATGGTTTAACAGTGAAATTCACAACATGAGAGAGTAAGGCTATTAAATGAAATGTATATTTTAAAACCTTCTGAATCTTTGCTTGATTATATTAGATAATTCAGGGATAAATATAGACAAAAAATAAATGATGCTAAGATAAATGCGAATGCAAATTTCATTAAAAACTCAAATAATATAGCAAGATCATCCTGGCAAATTATAAATTCACATTGCAATCAGCGAAGAAACAAAAGTTATGAAACTTCCCTAAAGGCAGATGATTTTAACACTTACTTATTTTGCAGATATAGCCAAGAACCTTACATATCAAATCCCAACATTTGACACAACCTATTACGACTTAAAAAAAAACAAAATGTTTCTTCTGAAAATCCAAATACCCCAACATTTTTCTTTCAGGAAATCAGTGCTGTTAAGGTGAGAGATGCATTTAATAAAATAAAAAATAAACCATGCACAGATATTTATAATATAAATATTGAAATTATAAAAACTGTAAAAAACTTATTGATTCCACCTCTTACAACATTATTTAACTTATGTGTTAGGTAATGTACCGTGTGTTCAATTTATCTTGATAACATTTTGATTCGCTGCAACTTTTTTGTTTTTAAAGATATCGAGGTAAACAAAAAACAAAATTTAGTGTTGGTGGCCAAGTTTTTTTCTAAGTTACATATAAAACAAAACACTAGCAATTTTCTGACATATAAGCCTACTTTATATTTCTTTAAATGGAACACCCTGTATATCACAATGGGCAGTTACGATAATTGTAGCCGTATCATCGGTAGATATGCAGCGGTAATCAGCTGATTAACGTCGATACGTTCCGGTAAATGGTAATTATCGAACGGAACGGTGTGGGTCGCGAATAACCTAAATAAAAATTGATTATAAAAAAGAATAATAAACGTCAAGCTATGGCAACCTTGGCTATTTTTCAAATATTAGATAGTAGGGATTTGGAAACTGAAGGCATTAGAAAATAGTTTCAGTTTCAATGCAGGAAACATAAAAGAAGAAAAAATTAACATGTGTTTATTGAAAAATATATTGAGAATGTTGCTCTTCGCTATATGATGTTGAAGGTATTTTAATTATTTCTCTGTAAAAATTGTAAACAAACCGATGTGTACCGTCACAAATAGCAGATCCATAAAGTTGGATCGCGGTACATGTACCGGTAGATTCAATTGAATTACAGAACGCGGTTGGTTAATGGAACACAAATTAACGAAGGCTCAGATAGATACCGGTAGATACTGCTCCAATTATCGTAAATGCCTTACAATTTGAGACTCTAGAAAAATCTAAACACATTTTGTGTATAATATCCTATACCTATCTTTAGCTATTTACCAAATATTGACAGTTGACAGTCGAGTATTTTGACAGGCTCTAAAATCTAAACCGCACAAGATTAAAGAAAAGGGTTTGCACATTCCTATCCTAAGTTTTCATAAACTATCGAATGCCACTATCTTCGAATTTAACCCGCGGATAAAATTAACCGGAAGTTCTAAACCTCAGGTTAAATTCTAAGTTATTATCATTCGATATCTTATGAAAAGCCAAGTTAGGAATGTGCAAAACGTTTTCTTTGATCTCGTGCGGTATAGATTTTAGAGCCTATCAAAGTGTCAAAATGCCCGAGTTTCAACTGTCAATATTTCGTAAACAGCTTAATATAGGTATAGGATATTATTCACGAAATGTGTTTAGATTTCTCTAGAAAGTCCAAAAATTTAATAATATACAGCTTGTTCCATTTAAAAAAATATAAAGTAGGCTTATATGTCAGAATATTGTTGGTATTTTGTTTTATCTGTAATTTAGAAAAAAAACTTGGCCACCAACGCTACATTTTGTTTTTTCGTTTACCTTAATATCTTTAAAGACAAAAAAGGTACAGCAGCAACAAAATGTTATCAAGATAACGCAGGGTACTTACGCAGACTGTTTTAAGTTGACAAAAATAATTGTAATACCCAAAAAGGGAAACCTAGATGACTCAAATAACTTCAGACCTATAGCATTAATACCTGTGTTATCAAAGGTGTTTGAGGTTATTTTAAGGGAGCCGCTATATAATTACTTTGAGTCGAACAATCTTTTTGATGAATGTCAATTTGGATTCAGAATGGGAAAGTCAACTACCCAGGCTCTACTGAGAATGGTGGATGGCAGAGTCGGGTCCTTTGAGAGGAGACAATATGTGGAGGTTGTATAGTGTGACCTCTCAAATGCATTCGATTGTGTTTCACATGAAATTCTATTAGAAAAGATGCCTCATTATAACATAAGTCAAAGTGCAATTCATTTTCTACAAAACTATTTATCAAATCGTTACCAGTCAACTTTCTTTAAAACTTTCTCTTCCAGAAAAAAGGTAGAATCTAGGGTACCACAAAGATCACTCTTAGCCCCGTTACTTTTCTTAATCTATATAAATGACATAAGGACGTCAATACCACATTCCTCTTTAAGCCTATTTGCTGATGATACAGCTCTTATAAATAGTCATGTGAACCTAGATTCCCTTATAAATAAAACAAATGACAGCTTATCACACTTACAAAAATGGTTTAATGCAAATAAGTTGGTTCTCAATGATGAAAAAACAGTTAAATTAACGTTCTCACTCAGACACCTAAATTACGTCCAAATAGAACAAGAGGTAAAATTCCTTATTTCCTTTGAAAAGCAAATAAATTATCTGGCAGATAAGTTGACGAGAACAATTTACTTACTAAGGAACTTGAAACACCTCGTCCCTTTTTCGTTGCTGGTCCAAACATTCCATGGATTATTCCAGTCCGTTGCATGGTATGCAGTCCTAGCCTGGGGCCACTCTTGTCATGCAGAAAGAATATTTAAATTACAAAGAAGGGCATTAAGGGTGATATGTGGGATGGGATGTAGGGAGGATGTAAAGGAAAAATGCGCAAAGCTAAATATATTGACAATACCATCAATATTTATTTATGAGTCATTAGTTTATGCATACCAAAATTCAAACAATTTCCAAACAAATAGTTGTTTCCATAATAATTATCCTAATCATAATGACATAAGACCAGACTTTTTAAGGCTCCAAAAATCGCGCACAGTGACAAATTATTATTATATAAAATATTTTAATGTACTTCAGAATGATATTAAAGAACTTTCTCTAAATCAGTTCAAAAAAAGTATCAAAGATTTATTAATTTAAAAAGCATTCTACAGTATCTATGATTTTAAACTTTAGGGTTCTAATAAAGATTCTCTCTTTCTCTAATTATGTATTCGTTTTTTATACTATATTTTAGATCTTAAATTTTAATATTACATTTTAAGTTAGTATTTAGCTGCATTTTATTATGTATTTTACATGCGTTTTTTCAAATTTGTGCTTGTACCATGTCCTGACGTGTGTAAAACTCCTTTGTTTAAACTCAAATAAATAATTTGAATTTGAATTTAAAATACTTTGTAGGTTAATGCAGATAATACATGCAGGTTTGGAATAAGTTTCATAGAGACGTCAATCGGCACATTTCATATCTCCGAATTCGATGATGACAAACATTGCTCAAAGTTATTGACACTTTTTGCCGAGTATCCACCTGGGTTGGTAAGTATACTGAACTCAATTACCTGCCATTCATAATACTCAAATAATTATTTCTGTATCGAGTCACCCCCCTTTATTATGCTTTTTATACCGGCTATCTAAAATTGAAATTAATACAAGAACTTGTGTATTATTTTTTTCCCAAAAGCCTGCAGTTTCTTAAATAAGGGGATACAACATAATGAGGGATCTCTTATTTCCCTACAACAATATCTGTTTAATTTGGAATGTATATTTAATTTATTTTCAATAAATTAGATATTAATAGAAAGAGGAGTTAACTATGGTCCCTTCAAACATCTGTTGAACACGCAGCTAAAGGATGTCATGCAAGAAACCTTGGCATCTAAATCGCAGTTTTGCACTGGAGCAAAGATATTGGAAAAATTGTTTCTCGAGTGCTATTTTAAAGATAAAGATGGAAATTTTAATTGGCCGAAGCTATTCGAAGAAATTGCAGAGGAATGTAAGTAATACTATTTTATTTTCACCTCTGCATCTGTATTTTTAGCTCATTTCAGTGTGAATATAAAAAACGAACAGTGGAAATCTGTATTGAGTTGTGCACGTATTCCTCTCAAGACTGGTACACATAATCAGTACATTATTTGATACAAAACTCCAGATTATAGGGATTCATATTTATCCACCGAACTTTTTAGGTAACCCAAAACCGGAATACGAGCTCTCGTTGAAAGCCTTGGGGGCGATACATTGGTTCTTGCAACACTCTCATTTGGATATTCATTTGTTTTCAATGGGCCTTTTCGAAAAGTACGAACCTGTCGATCTGAAGGGCGGTCCCGACATTAAACATGTCGAACGCGACTGCATGGTGTTGGATTCAGCCACCATCCAAAATTTAAATCTACTTGGAGGCAAAGGAACTTTGCAAAAAACGCTCGATTTTTGTAAAACGCCCTTTGGTAAGAGGTACGTTTAAATAAGAAAATTCAGGTATCAGTTTGCTTTTTGTGGATATTCAAAAAATTCTGTGTATATAAATTTTTGGAATTACAGATTGCTTCCGCTTTGGATATGCAGACCATTATGTAACATAGAAAAAATCAAGTCAAGGCAGGATGCTGTAAAAGAACTCTTCGACTATCCACAAAAGCTACAGGCGTGTCATGAGGTACTAAAGAAATTGCCTGATTTGGAAAGACAGGTTGCCAAGTAAGTGATTATTCTAAATTTGGTATTGTGTGTCTGTGTAACAGTCACTATTAGATAAACCTATTCATTCAAACCCAATAAAAACATAATTCGTGTGTACAACATGATGACATCACTACAGAAGAACTACGATTATTCGAACAATAAAATCAATAGTAAAAAAGTTTCCCATATGATGCGAACTTTTTGTTTTACTTAACATTCACTGAAGTTCCAGACCCTAGTTCATACCAGGATGAACTACACCAACCAAACCGGGTGGACGAACTTCCAACGTCCGGCAATGGACCGTCCGATCACGCCGGTTAAGTGGACTACAAAGTTCCAACTATTCTAACTGGACCCTAGGAAAGGAAACTTCAGAAACAACAGATAATATTCATACCATATTGATAAAAGAATTTATGTATGATCTATGTAATTAACAGAAAGCACTAAAATAAACTTTAATGAAAAATCATACCAAACAAAATTGACAAATAAATGGTGCGGATGACCTTCCAATATTATTATCAAATAGAAAGCATAACCCTTCCTGAATTTTAATAATTCAAGAGAAAAGTTCAAGTACGGTCCACATAATGAACAAAAAGCACTAAAATATACCTTAAAAAAAAACATCGTACTAAACGAATTTGGCAAATAAATGGTCCAAACGACCTTCCAATATTAATATCAAATAGATAGCGTGCCTCTACTTTTATTTTAATAGTTAAAGAATAAAGTTTATTAAGGTAAACAACAATCAACGAACATATGCGAAAATATGTAATCTGCATTCAATAACGAAATCTGATGGCTTCCCTTAGTAACGAAAACTAATAATAAACAAAACTACATTACCTAACAATTAACAACCAAATTTCCCGGTTTTATTAAACAATCATGCACACAAATTTACAAATTTTTACAATCGTCACAATAATTATGGTGGATAACATCCAGACTACAATTCAAATGTCAGCTTAAACTAGGTTAAAATAGATTACATTTTCAATTTTTCAGCAGTTAAACATAGTGTCATATCTCCATATCAAAGTCACTCCCAACATCCCTGACAAAAAACTCCCTATAATGATAAAATACTTGGCCCAACAGATAGTTCTTAAGCAGCATAATAATCAACAGTTAAATTTTACACTCGCTGCTAAACCCCCTCAGAAAGGTCAAATAAATTAAACTACTTAATTATCGAAAATCTACATAACATTTCGTCGGAACTAAAATAAAAACGATTAATTAGTTCAATCGCAAGACCCAGTGAATAAATAATAATGACTATTCCATTCAAATAAAAAAATCCAAAAGCTTTAATTAATCTCTAATTGGATGTCATGCCGATCAATTAAGCCAATAAATCGAGTCCGATATGAATGAAAACGATTAATTGGAACAATCGCGAAACCCAGGAAATAAATAAAACCTATGACATCCGAGTTTAAAAACCTATAAGCATTAATTAAGCTGTAATTAGTATGACGTCACGCCGATCAATTAAGCTACTAAATCGAGTCCGATATAAATAAGAAGCGAAATAATACACAAATGCTATTAAATAAAACACGCGAAACGTAAAACATCAGCAAATGTTCAAAATGCTTACCCCTTAAAATGATGGCCAAAAGCCGTAACACGAGACGCTAATCACACAATGGCTTCCAACACCAGACCCCGTATCTACAGCACTAAAACTAACGAACACAAATCGAAATGGCCGATACAGAAATTACTACGTTTGTCGATAAAATCCACCTCAGATGCCTGGGCTTAAACCAGATTTAAATAAATCGACAAATCAACGGGAAGGCTTCACTGGAGAAAGAAAGTACCTTGTCTCGCAAAACCGGCGTAGTCGCGCGCTTCGCAAGGTGGAATCAGCGCGCAGGTCTTAAACATCGCGCAACCTTCGAAGCATAGAACGACAGAGATTATGACGAATGCGCCAGATAGATATGAGGTCGAATTAAATCTCGGATCTAAATGTCGAACTGAAGCGGAAACCCAAAATAGTACCAAGGACGTACCAGAAATTCACTTTTAGTTAGTGACCCAAAACGGAATGTCACAGTGTGTGCGAAGATGTTGATTGACACGGTTCTTGAATAGTTGTAGATTGTATAATTAGGGGGAGACAGATGTCCTGGGAGGGAGTTCTACAGTGATTCAATTCAAATTCAAATGTTTTATTTGCCCATATAAAATTATAAAATACTGTTATAAATCTAATAAAAATTTTGACCAAAAGGATTAATTTCCGATTATAAAAACCGTTAATCTGTTGATACAGATGAAGCAATAACCCTTAAAAATCTAATTTATATAAAATAAATCTAAAAAAAGCTAATAATAATAATAAGTAAAAGAAAAATTATTCCAGAACGGGAGAGCGGCAATATATTTTTTTTATTTTTTTTTATTTTATTTTCTTCTTTGACAAAGTCCTTAACTAATGCCAAATAAGAAAGATTTTTTTTTAAATTTTTATCCTATTTTGTATCTGATGTTAATTAACCTATACTTTGTTCAACCAGTAACTGTGATTTGATTCTTTTAGAAAATATTTTTAAAGATTGTTGTTTAATACAGGATGGAATACTATTCCACATTTTAACCCCCTCAAATTTAAAAGAACGCAGAAACGATGCGGTTCTATGGCGTGGCACAACAAAAATATCATTATTTCGCGTCAGGTGTCTATGCTCAAAATCTAAAAATTCATTTCGCAAGGTTGCCGGTTGGCCTTCCTTTATAATCCGATAAATAAAGTTAAACATATGATGCTTTCGTCTATTTGTCATATTTAATAAATTGTTGTCATTAAGATATGGCGTTATATGGTTTCTATATGGGATATTATAGGCAAACCACGTCACCGTAATCGAATAAGGATAAAACAAGGCTTTCACAAAGTAGATATTTTTGTTCCGTGGACAGGTTCCGTTTAAGTTTAAAAAGGTTTTTCAGGCGTAAATAGGTTACTCTAATTTTGTTTTTCACATGAGGTTCAAAAGAGAGAGAACTGTCAAATATGATTCCAAAATTTTTTGCCTCTGAAGCAATTGGAACTGGGGTGTTATTTACATGAATATTTATACGATCTTCAAGATTTTGCCTTAAATTATTATTCGAACACATCAAAAGAATTTTAGATTTTTCAGCGTTTAATTTAAGGTTGTGATTTTTTGGGTAGTTTTCTATATTCTTTAAATCGAACTGAAACTTACGTTGAAATGAATTATTTCTATCTTCAATAGGAACTGGAAAATACAGTTGTGAGTCGTCAGCATACTGTTGCAATGTGGAATGTTTTACAGCTTTACACATGTCTGCCACGTAGAATAAGTAGAAGTAAGGGTGACAGTATAGAACCTTGAGGTACGCCTTGATTTGTTTGTCTAAACTCTGAACATTGTTTTTCTAACTGTAGGACTGTCATAACACAACTTTCACGATTACATGGATATTCCTTAAAGAAGTTAATACCATATTCAGAGATTATTTATTCCAAAATACCCCAGTTTAGCCAACAGCATTTCGTGATTAAGTGTGTCGAATGCTTTACTAAAGTCGAGCAAGGCCACACATGTCGCTTGATTTTGCTCTTCATTCACTCTTACATCTTTTAATATTTTAACTGAGCATGTTGATGTGCTAAAGTTCTTTCTAAATCCTGACTGGCAATCGGGAATCAAATTATAAGTTTTAACAAAATTAGAAATCTGGTTGTAGATATGTTTTTCAAACACTTTGGATACTGATTGGTCTTAAATCCTTGTATTCTTTAGGTACTGAGTTTTTTGCAATAGGTTTAATTATAGTTTTTTTACATAAATTTGGATATTTTTGCTTAAGTATGCACTCATTAATTATATGTAACAACGGATTTAAGCAAAATCGAGAACAAAGTTTAATGTCTTTAATTGAGATACCATCAATTCCCACGGCATTGGATTTTATTGAGGAGATTATTTTAGTTAAATTAGAATATTCAAGAAGTCGAAACGTTAACACTTCATTACAAGCTAAATTATTTTTATAGTAATCTATTGCTTCTCTACTTACTGTATCCGGAAGGGCATTAATACTATTAAAGAATTTATGAATTTCGGTGGATTTAATAGATTATTTGGTATAGAATTTTGAATTTCATTTTTTGTTAAATGAAGTTTGTCTGCTACTCCCCAAATATCCTTTCCTTTTTTTTTCTGACAGTTCATTAAAAAAGGTAATTTTTTCTCTGATTGCGTGTTTTGTGTAATTTCTTAATTCTCTATAATACTGCAAATGCGCTGGAGATTTAGTTTTTAAACATTTTTTATGAGTTTGATTAAAGTTTTTATATTTTGTGTTATCCAAGGACAAAATGGTTTTTCCCTGAATTTATTAGTTTTAATAGGGGCATGTCTATTTAGGATTGTCAAGATGTTTCTGTTAAAAAAGTCAACTTTTTCATTAATATCAATCATGCGGTACATCTCGTGCCAGGGAATAAGCTCCCCATCATTATAAAAATTCTCGATGTTTATTTTGTCATAATCTCGAAACGAAATATATTTTTCTATCGTCTTTATATTTGCAAATTTAAAAGTCGAAAAAATTATATTATGATCTGAGATGGGCACCAATAGTGACTAAAGAAATTAAATTATCCCTGCTTACTATGTAGTCAATAAGACTTGCTTTTCCAGTTGTCACATTTATTCTTGTTGGCTCTGATATACGTTGAGATAAATTGAAATATTCTAAAATTTCTTTTAGCCTATTTAAATACGCGTGCTCCTTTAAAAAATCAATATTAAAGTCGCCTGCCACAATAACATGATCAAAATTTAAAGTGAAACCGAGTAAATCTTCTAGGTTATCCAGGAAATTTGGTATACTGCTAGAAGGAGGAGCATATATAGTAATTAACGCAAACGATGTTTCTCTTATTTCAAAAGTTATTCCTAAAACCTCAAAACTATCAAAGGTTAAGTCTAATATACTAACGTTTAGAGAGTTTTTTACATAGAGCCCTACTCCACCAGCACGTTCCTCCCTGTCTCGTCTTATAAATTTATAACCCGACAAATCAACGCATCTAGTGTCTGCGCTCTTATCATGGATCTGATATTCAAATGACCCACCGACAAATTTTCCGAGAAATCCCGCGAGCATACTCCCACACCCTCATCGACATTCGACACCTGCGGACCGTAATGGTTATTAGCCATGATCCAAATACTTTAAATAGGCCCCCTCCCCGGCACCCACCCCCACCACATCGCCATCCCCCGCAGTGATGCAGTGCGCCCGATAAAGGAGTTATTGTAAAGCGATGTTCAATCCAGTTGTACGACGAACTGGTGCGCTCTTGCCGTCTGAGCCGGCCCAAATCCTGGAAACATCTGCCGTGAGAGTATCTGTAAAACAGGGACATCTCGGCCACATGTCTGCGGTGTTCCAGACTATCCAGATTCCGGGTCGCCGACGAGACGCACAGCTCTCTTCTGAATGGAATCCAGCAGCTTTAGGGTGTGCTTTGGTGCGGCACCCCAGATATGTGAGCAATATTCTAAGCACGGTCGTATTTGCGCTTTGTAGAGCAAGAGCCACTGCTGTGGTGTATACATTTTTTTGTTGCGAAATAGCGCACCAAACGGAGGAGGCTAATTTGTGTTGTTAGCAACGTGGTCATGCCAGGACATATTGCTGTTTATCGAGATACCCAGTAGTCCGATTGACGAGGATGTACGAATGGTCGATCCTGTCATAATGATATCAGGGCCCGCCGTATTGGCCCTCTTGGTAAACGTGGCTGCTTGGGTCTGCTGCATTGAACTGGACCAAATTTCTGTCGCCCCAAGTTTGAACTTTCTCTAGGTCTTGATTAATTGCTGTAATTTGCTCCTGTCAGCGGTGATAAGTCTCAGTCGCTGGTAAAGGTTTTTCTGAATTAAAATGGGAGACAAGGGTACTGTCAGCTGCAAAACTTTAAACAGAAGGATTATTCGTTTCGGTCAGCAGATCATTAATATATATAAGGAGCAGAATTGGTGAAAGTATTGCGCCCTGAGGCACGCCCGCGCTAACGGTAAAGGTGTATGAGATATATCCATCAACTGCAACGAGCAGAGATCGGTTCTTAAGGAAGCTGGCTAGCCAGCTGCAGAGAGAGGCGCAGTCCGAAGGACGGCAGTTTGTTGAGCAGTCCGTCATGCCAAACTCTGTCGAATACCTTCAAAATATCCAACGCAATCGCTTGAGACTCCGTAATTCTCAATTGCCCTACTGCATATATAAGTGACATAGGCCAATATATCTCATGTCGATCTCTCTTTACGAAAGCCATATTGATTATCGCTGATTATTCTGTTGTTGAGTAGTTGCTGATTGACTACACGTTCCATGACTTTGGAGATTATTGGAAGCAAGGCAATTGAGCGATAGTTTGAGGGCGGGGTTTTCTTGCCTTTTTTTGGAACAGGTTGCACTCAAGCGACTTTCCAAAAAGATGGGTAATTCCCTTTTCCGTAAGACAGAAAAAAAGCTGGAAAAAGCTGGTGTTGGTTCGTTGGCGCAGTTCTTTAACACGATTAAGGGGATGTCTAAGGTAGAGTGCGATGAAAACATTTTGGCGAGCATGTTTGCTTTTTTCCTTGGCTGTAGTCGCCGTGATGCCACGTTCGTCTGTCAAAGGTGTGAGAGACGTTTTTGTAAAGTTATTACTTGCTGCCTTTGCTACCGACCAGAAATTCCTGGAGCCACTTGCAGAATTGTAATGCAAGATTTTGCGACGCAATGGCGGATTCTTCTATAGAAGTGGCAATTCACAAACCGTTGTAATAAGTTTGTGGTCGTAAGTGCCTAATGGCGGACCAACTGTAATTGTGTACTGGTCAGGATTGGTGGTTAGAAAAAGATCCAGGAGGGCGGCGAACTCGCCCCTTTCTGAGATTGGAGTTGGTTCGTCTACAAATTGAGTAAGCCCGCAGCTGATGGCAAATGCTTCAGCTTCTCTACCTTCGTTGTCGGTCTTGTTGTGATGTTTGAGCCAGTTGATGTTGTGGACATTGAAGTCTCCCAGAACGATTATTTTTGAATTGGGGTGATCGACCTGTATTGAGTCAAAAGTGGTAGCTAGTGTAGAAAAGCTTTGATAAACTCTATCGCTCTAATGGCGATAGAGACAACATACAAGCTTGGTTAATCCCTTGGCGGTAAACTTGAGCCACATGACGTCAAGGTTGTTCAGTTCGAATGTTTCCTCGCGGTGACATCAAAGGTGGCTTCGGACAAAAAGGCATATTCCGAATTTATGTCTAAATCGGGTATGTAAGTCGTAACTAGGATAGGGGTAGTTTACTGTTGTTATTGTAGAACATACTTGTGTTTCTGTAAGGGCTAGGATTTGTGGTCTATTTGCTTGTAGATGTTGGTGTACCGAATTTATGTTTGTATTTAAGCCTCTTATGTTGCAGAAATCTATTCTAAATTGGTTCGGTATCTTTGCTCTCTGTGAAATGCGGAATAAAGGACTCCGAGAACCACACAGCGCCCGGAGATCCGAATGGCCGGGGAGTTTACTTCCGGAATATTTTGATCCTGGAAGCACCATCATGTTCATATATTCCTACTGTGGGACCCGGAACCACCACCGCGGAAGCAGATCGAGATTCGGGAAAACCACTTAGCACTTCCCAGTACAGTACAATAATATGTACTATATAAATTTTTCCTTATTTTCTCGACTCTCTTATTCTTTCTCTCCTTCCTTGTTGAAAAATCTTTCAATTTGTTCCGAGCTCTTCTTAATATGGTTCCCTTCACTAAACTCCACTCTTCGACCATTTTTTTTGATGTCTCACAAAAACCTGTTCATGTCCTGACGCGTGTAAAACTTCTCTGTTTTAAACACAAATAAATAATTTGAAAAATAATAAATTTGAAAGCCTTCGTCTTCATCTTCTATCAACTGTTTCCTTAAAAAAATATATTTCTTTATTAGTGCTTTATGGTTTTCAATCACCGACTAGTCCATAGGCTACAAGAAACTCGTTACATTTGGAGACAGGAACTCTTAAAAAGTCCATTTTCTCTTTGAAGAAGTTGATCCGTGAGGTGAGGGTGCATTATCGAGAATTAATAACACTTTACTGCCTTCTTTTCCGAACGCTTTTTGATGTTTTTTCACTTCAGATATGAAAATTTCATCATACCATTTGGTAAAGAAAGCAAGCTTTGACTTGATTGTTATAAGAAAGAGGTTTTTTTTTTCAGGTTTTTTAAAGCTCTGTTTTTTTTCTTATTTGCTTATCATTAGAAGGGGTGATTTTGTAGTTTTCCGTAGAGTTAGCATTATTTAGAATGGCAATATGGTCTTTACTCATCTTACATTCAGGAACAGCTGATTTTCTTTTAGAGGCAAAGCCTTCCAATTATGGCCACTCTTTATTTATTTATTTAAACAAACAATACATTATGGAACAATATAAAAATTTCAAATGGTACTAAAACAAAGCAGTGCAAATGGTATAAACAGTAAAGAAAACGATTGCGCAACAATACAGTAGTTACAAAATAAAAAACTAACAAAGTACAGACTGTAACCCTAAACTGAACAATATTTGATGAGTCGCTTCAACTTTTGTAAAGAAATATTAAAAATATCACAGTCGGAATAGAATATGTTGTAGTTGGACATAATTTTGTCAACGAAGGCAGTGAGGCCATGGTTGGTTCTATGTAAAGGTTCATAAAATAGATGCCGCTGCCTTATAGTTCTGACTGGGACAAGTAAAAGAAGCAACTCCAACAATTGGTGGCAGTGAATCATGTACCATGTTGTTCAGAAGTTTAAATGTGAAGAGAAGTAGTGCATCATTCCTTCTACATTCGAGACTCATCATACCGCACAGCGTTAGCATGGTCTCATAGGTGAGTCCAGAGGAGGGGAAACGATGTTTGTTTTATATAATTTATAAATCTATTTTGCACTTGTTCAAGTCTGTTCCTGTGGATGGTATAATGAGAAGACCAAATAACTGAGCAATATTCGAAGATGCTACGGACCAAACAGTTATATAGACATTAATAAATTTTGTGTTGCTCTTCACAAATCCAAGTAATCTGAAGCCATTGAGAACAATACCATCAATATGCCGATTAAAGGATAGCTTACAATCATGACACAGATTCCACGGCTTCAATAAATTCATTGTTTATGCTGTAAGTGCTCACAACTGGATTTGTACGTCTGTAAAAGCTAATAGACTTGCACTTAGAAACGTTAATAATTCTCAAAAAGTTAGAAGAGCACTAGGACGTGGATTCATTGAGATCAGACTGAAAACCATTCATGTGACAGGAACCGACGGTGTTGTAGAACTTCAAGTCATCCGCATATAAGTGAACGCGGGACGATCCAAAACAGGACATGACATCGTTCACGAACAACAAGAAGAGCGCCCGCCCAATGTATGAACCCTGAGGGACTCCAAATGTTACGCAAATCTCGCGTGAAGGACGTCCACAAACCACCGCTCAGAGAGCTAGGCACCGATCCGTGCTAAGTAGCTACCTGTGACTCCAATCTCTGAGAGTTTCGTAATCAGAAGCGGATGACAAACGCTCGCGCTGTCAAATGCCTTAGATAGATCGGTATAAATGGAGTCAACCTGATATCTTGCTTCGACTGAGGAAACTTAAAAAATTTGATATACAGCAAGGTTAGTGGTAGCTGAGCGTTCTTTGTAAAAACTGTGCTGCTCGGAAATGATATAGTTCTTTTACGGCAGAAAATCTCGTCAGTGAGCATGGATTCCATCAGCTTAGGGCTAGCAGCGAGAATAATTAATATTCCGCGGTAATTGGCAATGTCGCTTCTGTCTCCAGATTTAAAAACAGGTTGAAGAATGGGGAACTTCCATATTGCAGGAAAACAGCCACAATTTGAAAGATACTGCGCAATGGCGGAGCCATCGATGATGAGCAATTTTTCAACAAAAATTTGGGGCTCCATCCGGACCCGTCCTTTTGGAAGCATCGAGCTGTTTCAACCTCTCAGTGAGCTCCCAGACATCAAAGGACAAAGTGGTAGCAAACTCAACGGGCTTGATGTGTGTTAAGTCAACTTCATTGTAGTCAGAATATGATGACTGAAAGTGTGAGGCACTCACAATGCACAATGCAACTTTCAGCTGCATTGTACAGAAAAAAAAACAGGATTAGCCACTACTCGCCTTAAAAGAAGACAAATTATCCGTTTTCTCGGCTAAAAACCTTCTCGCAAATAAATCGGACCGAAAAGAGGGTTTTCCCAAAGCAAAAAAAAAATATTTGTTTTCTGCCATTTTCATTTATTGTCTTGTCGAATACCCATCTGCATTTTCCAACACAGAAACAAAGTTTGCTTTCTTATGTCAGGCTATTGTTGCTTGCCCCCGCGCTATATGTCTCGGCCAACTGCGTATCAGACACTCCTTTGTCGAATTGTTCTAAAATTATTTTGTCTGCTAAAGTTGATTAGACGACACTTTTCCTCTTAGGTGGCATACTGCACAATGCAGTGTATAAAACGCACGCGAAACACATTCTTTTACTGTGGAGAGAATGGTCAATTATTCGAATCGATGAAAATGAATTCTTAATACGATGCTGTTGTGATCTGGCTAAATTGCGTTTTGTATCAACTTAGCCACATCACACGGATAATTGGCAAGTCGGATAGCTGGAGTTCGAATAATCAGAGCTCTGCTGTATCTTGATTTTGAGATGTATCAGTCCTTGAGCTTAACTTTCTGATTTTATCATACTATAAGTTAAAATATCTTTTGCACACATTTTTCATTTTCTATTTTCTATATTAATGTTTTCGGTTGGTATCAGTTAAGTTCTAATTACAATTTGAACATTGCGGTAAATGAAAATTGTGTATGCATGCTTTTAGAATTCATTCATATGGAAACAAATTCTGTATGACTAACCATCCAGACGGCAGGGCTATTCTGTATGAAGCCAAAGTCTATTCTAAACGGAAAATTATGGATCTACTGAAAACGTTGAGAGGTTTCGAGGCATCCCAAGAGATTGCTGCTATATTCAAAGGTTGTAATTTTTTCTGTCCGTAGATTTTTTAGTGCTTAAAACTATAATATTGAACTGGTTTATGATAATTAGCCAATCAATAATAAGGCCCTAATTTAATCATGCCGCATGTGATTGTAATATCTAACTGTGTAATATCGTTCTAGGTTGCGAATCACGACTTTTAAGAAAAATTACCCAGTTTGCACCTAATGGTATGAATCTCGATCTAACCGAAGCATTAAATTTTTTCAAGGTATATGAAGAGAAACATTTTGTTTGTTACCTTCGTACTTTACGTGATTTTCCTTTCGAAATATTTCATCTTTTAGCAAGCTTTTAATCACGCGACGGCAGAAAAAGAGGGTACAATCATCCCCAAGAAAGGGGTGGACGAAGATTACGATTGTGTTGAAAACACAATAGATGAAATAAATACAGAGCTGCAACAATATCTGAAGGAGCAATGCAAGTTTTTTGGTTGTCAAATCAATTATTTTGGAAATGATAAGAAAAGGTAACATTAGGAGATGTGATAATTGTTTCTGAATGCACTCATGTTAAAATTTCATTTTTTAGATTCCAGTTAGAAGTACCAGAACACAAGGCTAGTCTAGCCCATGGAGAATACCAATTGGAAGGCCACAAAAAGGGTTCAAAAAGGTTTTCTACTCCAGTAACACGGGTACAAAAACGTTTTCATTAAAATAGTTGGATTTTGAGATTAATTTTCGGGGCTTCTAGATCATTAATTTTGTGTTCAACGAGATTTTACTTCATTAAAAAAAAAATTAAATTTCACTATGTAGCTTGATATTGTTATAGGAAATCACACTTTCATAAGGTCATGATTATTTTAAATATTTCGCAATCCTGTAACTGAATTCGATATTCGTCTCTATTAGCACGAGAAATTCAAATTAAATTGTATAAGTTGTTTTCAGGAACTTCTGCAAAAAATGTTGAAAGCGGAGGCTGAAAAGACTAAAATAATCTTGGACTTGAATAGGAGAATCTTCGAGAAGTTTAGTCAACGGTAAATTAAATTTGATTAATATCACCCTTTAAAAAAATATATTGCGGCGCCTAAGGAAATCAGAGGAATTTTTCTTTGATATTCTACCTTAACCTCTTGATTTAATACTTTTCTCTAATATGCCTCTTTTTGCAGGTACGACCAATGGCAACAAGTCATACACTGCTTGGCTACGTTGGATGTTCTATGTTCACTTGCTGAATATGCTTCAACCTTTTCCGGCGACATTTGTAAGCCAAATGTCGAACCGTTTTCGACGAAGGTAAGTTATGTGGAACAAAAGTTTCTTATCGAATCTGGCACTTTTAATTCTCTTAAGTTCTTTAAAGCTACTTGGAAGTGATCCAGCGAATCAAATGCATTTGCAAGATCAACGAACACTGCATTTCGCATTTCACAGACTTGTAATATATTTCTGCAACATAAGAGTCCTAAATACAAACATAAATTCGGTACTCCAAGGATCCATCATTGCCTCGCAAAATCTGGCATTATAATTCTGCAAACTGGGACGATCTAAGGGAGTTCTACCTAGTTTTTCCTTGGCTCAACGCCTCAGTGGCCTCAGGAATTTATGGTCGGTAGCAAAGGCAGCCTCGGAAAAGGACTTATCTCCGGAGGCGACTCAAGCAACTACCAAGGAATATGAATATTGGAACCTGGAATGTGCTTAGCTGGTTTAGACCAGGGGTAGCAAGGAGAACCATAGAACAGATAGATAAATATAATATCGACAATCACGGCACTACAGGAAATCCGGTGGTTCAACAATGGGAGCCTCAATATCAGTCAATCAGTAATATTCTATAGTGGCAACCAAGACAGGCGACATGAATTCGGGACAGGCTTCGCAGTGGTTGGACAGATAATATCATTCATACCAAGTGGACGAATCTGCTATCTTAGGATGAACGGAAAATTGCAAAACTATTCACTAATATCAACCCATGCCCCGAAAGAAGAAAGAAATGAGATTGACAAAGACTCCTTCTACGATCAGCTAGAGGATACGATTAGCACTATACCAAAACAAGATATGCTCATTCTACTAGGGGACTTCAACGCCAAATTGGGTAGAGAACCTGCACTTAGGCCGCATATCGAAAACAACAGCCTTCACGATATTTCAAATGACAAGGGCCAACGATTGGCAGGACTAGCAGCGATCAATAATCTAATGGTTGTATCAACGATGTTCGAACACAAAAAACATACACAAAGAGACGTGGGTCTCGAATGACCACAGAATACGAAACCAAATAGACCTTGTGCTGGTCAACGCTAGTTATGCAAAAAATGTCATGTGAGAAGCCGAACTCCGACCATTTCCTAGTACAGACAAAAATGCGCCTGAGAATTAAGAGCATAAAACGAAAGAACAGCAAGCCACAAGTACAGCAAGATGGGAAGTAAGCACACTTGGAAACGCTGAAATACGAACCAAGTACCAAACCGAAATGGAAAACCAAATACGACAAAACACTCCTGAAATAGAAGACATAGAAACAGCCTGGGACACCCTCACATCAACTATTTTGGCAGTCATGGAGAAAACACTGAGAAAGAAAAGCAGGACAAGGAAGAAAGAATGGTATGATGCGGAAGGCGAATAAATCCAAAATTCAAAAAATAAAGCCAGATTGCGCATGTTACAAGACATTAGGTTTGTTCTAGCAGCGATTTCAAACGGTTTCAAACCGTCCGGAATTTGCGCATAATAAAAGGACTACGCGAAAGACAATTAGAGATCCAAATGTTTATAGACGAGCATCGACCGTTGGTGCTGGCTATTCAAGAGACCATGATGGCTGAAAAGCATCGCATGTGTTTTGTAAATTATACTATGTGCAGGGAGGATGGAAAAGCCAAGGCTAATCAAGGGCTGGCTATATTAGTTAGGAATGACATCATGGGTAGTAAAACACTTAATATTTCCAATCTTGCGGTCATAGCAAAAATTGGTAATAAGAGCTACAAAACTATATCCATATATACAAAGATAGCGGCACCATTGAATGAAGCAGACCTGGCAGAACTTAGTAATGGAAATCTCCATGATAGGAGATTGGAACAGCAAGTCAACAGTATGGACCGGCCCTAATGGTTTGAAGCTTCAAAATGCAGCTACAAAACTTGCTCTCTCAGTTGTGGGGCCCGACAGGCCCACTTTTATTCCCTCTGGGCTGGGAAGGCCAGCTGTCCTGGATTTTGCTGTGACGAGGAAATTATACAACACTATGGAGTTGGAAGTTTTCAACGAAGGATCATCGGACCACAACCCGATTGCAGTTACTATTGGCAGAGGGATGCTGGGAAAACCCAACAGAGTTAGATCAACAACAAACTGGTTAAAATACAAGAGGACACTCCAAGATGACCTTTTACCCCCCAGAATTAAGTGTACAGCCGATATCGACAATTATGGGGAAAAGCTAACGAAGCAAATCAATGAAGCATACTCTAAGTGTACTGAACCGAAAACTTTCGTCTTGGGATCTACTGAGTCATTACCGCCTGAGCTAGCTAACGTAACTCGTGAAAACAGGAAACTCAGGAGAGCCTATACTAACCTAAGAACTGAAGAAGCTAAAGCTCAACTAAAGAGACATTCAACTAGCATGAGAGCACAAGAATAAAATTTGGAATGACAAAGTAACAAGATTGAATACCGCAGATAGCTCCGCATGGCGTTTAACGAAAGCTTTAAGAAGACCTCCTAACAAAATTTCACCGTTGCGTGCCCCTAACGGGATAGTTTACTCCGATGTCGACAAGGCGGAAGTCTTTGCCGGTACATTGGAGTTAATTTTTGTAAATACCCACAACGTGGACGAAGATGAAGATTATGAGGATGACGTTAATAGAATCACTAGACACTTGGATCGAATATTACCTTTGCAAAGAATCCCTGATTTTGTTACCCCGGCCGAATTCGACACCTGAAGACTAAAAAAGCACCAGGATTAGATGTAATTGAAAACAAGATGCTGAAGGAGATGCCAAAAAAGGCTTTTGCCTTCCTGGCTGCTCTGGCTATAACAAGACACTGCTATTTCCCGAAGGCGTGGAAACATTCTTGCATTATCTTGTCCCATAAATCCAACAAAGATAAATTATTCCCCGATAATTACAGACCTATTAGCTTACTTCCCACCTTAAGTAAGGTTATTGAGGAGACTAAAAAGAAGGGGCTTCTAAAGTTATTGGACGAACTAGGCATTCTACCGGCGAGTCAATTTGATTTTCGTTCAGGACATACGGCCGTGCAGCAAATCTGTAGGATCGCGGAGTTCATCATCGAAGGATTTAATCTGCAAATGGCGACGGGAGCCGTATTTCTAGACATCGAGAAAGCTTTTGATAAGCTGTGGCATTAAGGCCTAGTCCACAAGATGATGCAGAGAGGGATGCCTTTGCAACTGTGCAAACTGATCGATAGTTATCTCCGACAAAGAACCGGCGACTTGTCAAACGTCAAGAAAATAGAAGCGGGTGTACCTCAAGGGATCAGTTTAGGGCCATTGCTGTACAGCATCTTCATTAGTGACTTCGAAAGTAATCCTGATGTGCTTACTGGATATTATGCTGATGACACCGCCTTTCTGATGGGGTAGAAACGTAGACTTGATGACCAAAAAACTCCGAAGGAACCTGCATGGGCGATAAAAAGAAAATTAAAATTAAAATTAATCCAAGACCCAAGCTTATATTTCAGAAGATAATGTTGAAAGGTAACAATCAAGTAAGGATATTCCAACAGAGGATCCCGTGGTGTAAAGAAATTAATTATCTGGGAGTTGTCATGGCAACGAGGCAAAAGGCGTGGATGTGTTGGATACAGCTTTATTCATTAGTTTCATCAAAAAGTACGATGGATGTAAAATGAAAAATGATTGTTTTGAAAGCCATTATTAGCTCTCAGATCGGTTACGGATCTCCAATATGGGGAAGTGCCGCAATATACCTCACGAAAAAGCTAGTCTTACTGGATAACATATTGCTCAGAAGAGCAGTTGGAGCTGGATGGTATATTAGAAATAAGGATCTTCAAAAAGAACTTGAGTGGACACCTTTGATACTGTTCATGGTACAAAAAGCGGAAAGGTTTTACACAGACTTGATAAAATTTAAGGAGTGTCAAGCCCAACTGGGATGGTAGTTTAAATATTGCAAATAATGCACATAATGTAAATCATGTACAGGGTGGCTCGAATTCGTGTCTATGTATGGGGAACTCGAAAACCGTAAGAGATACAGTGTCGGTCAAATTGAGGCAAAATTGCGCATTTAGGTGCCTAGCAATATGCCGTTTAGAAAGATTAAAAATTCCGAGTATTTCCGGACATATCCGAAAAAAACCGAAATTTTGAAAATTCGTTTTATTTTTTTCCTGGGCTTATTTAAAAACGGATTTCAAATTGAATTGCACATTTGCATTGCCACTTTTTCTGCTCTATCTAATGATGGTATCCAGTTTGAAATCCGACGTTTCGTCTTCAAGGGATCATCATCAACTTTCTTTTTTTAAATACGAACTTTATTTTTTTTTATCGTTTTTCAGATGATATTGGCATTATTAATATGACTATGTGTTTTTATTTTCTTTATTTATTTTTTTATTTATTTATTTTTTTTTAAATTTTTATTATAATTTTTTTAATTATATATTTTGCTTTGGCGTAATTTTAAATAATTTAAGGTAGGTACTTTTGAAATTTTTATATTCTATAAAAAATATTTTATTTCGTTTTTTGTATTAAGTGGAAAATTGGAGCGTATTAAAAATAAAAAATAGTAAAATTATTTCTTACGAGAATATGGTCATGAACTATTAGTTGCTTAGTGCAAAGATAAAATATTTTCAACTTTTAACCAATTAAAAAATTTATTTAATAGAGAACATCAACAATGTATAATCATACTACGTGATACTATAGGAACTTTGATGGAAAAACACCTATTGGAATTTCGCTTATAAATAAAATGCACTAAGCAACTTGTTTGAGTAATAGTTCATGGCCATATTCTCATTTTTAATTTTTAATACGGGCTCCAATTTTCCACTTATTGCAAAAAAACAAATAATATATTTTTATAGAATATTAAAATTTCAAAAGTACCTACCTTAAATTATTTAAAATCACGCCAAAGCAAAATATATAAAATACAAATAATAAAAAAATAATAAAAATAAAAAAAAAAAATAAAAAAATAAAAAAAACACATACTCATATTAATAACGCCAATACCATCTGAAAAACGATAAAAAAAATTAAGTTCGCATTTAAAAAAAGAAAGTTGATGATGATCCCTTGAAGGCGAAACGTCGGATTTCAAACTGGATATCATCATTGGATAGAGCGGAAAAAGTGGCAATGCAAAGGTGCAATTAGATTTGAAATCCGTTTTTAAATAAGCCCAGGAAAAAAATAAAACGATTTTTCAAAATTTCGGTTTTTTCCGGATATCTCCGTAAACACTAGGAATTTTAAGATTTTCTAAACGGCATATTGTTAGGCACTTAAACGCGCAATTTTGCCTTAATTTGACCGACACTGTATCTCTTACGGTTTTCGAGTTCCCCATACATAGACACGAATTCGAGCCACCCTGTACATAATGTAAATAAGCGAGCTATGATCAAACAGATCTCAAGAAGTAACAGGAAGTTAGTAACAATACCTGCTGCCAGTAAGGCAAATCAGACGCTTTGCAACATAGAGATGCGCCAGCACCAATGCTGCAGAGATGGATGTATTCAAAATAGGCAGGATTTAGACAGGCTTCCCGCCCGTAAATGCGAACTCACAAGGCCGCTAGATCAGCCCTTGTGATCGGTGGAGGTTTAGTGGGTAGGCCTGCGGGAGAGCCCCACACTCCCCTCTAGCCTAGGAGGGGGTGCATAAGAGAGCATTTCTCCCACTTTACCAAAAAAAAAAAGATCAGAAAACTCTTTACCAGCGACTGAGACTTATCACCGCAGACAGGAGCAGATTACAGCAATTAATCAAGACCTGGAGAAAGTTCAAACTTGGAGCGATAGCAATTTGGTCCAGTTCAATGCAACAAAGACCCAAGCAGCCACGTTTACCAAGAGGGCCAATACATCGGACTGCTGGGTGTCTCGGTCAACAACAATATGTCCTGGCATGACCACGTTGCTTACATCGCAAAATCAGCCTCCCAGAAGCTTGGTGCGCTATTTCAACAAAAAACTGTATACACCGCAGCAGTGGCTCTTGCTCTACAAAGCGGAAATAAGACCGCGTTTAGAATATTGCTTCCATTCAGAAGAGAGCGATGTCTCATCAGCGGCCCGGAGTTGATCCGGAATCTGGATAATCTGGAACACCGCAGACATGTGGCCGAGATGTCCCTGTTTTACAGACACTTTCACGGCAGATGTTCCCAGGATTTGGCCCGAGTCATCCCGCTCCTGGCAACACCTGTCAGATAGTCACGGCAGACGGCAAAAACGCACCAGTTCGTCATACAACTGGAAGCACTTAGAACATCGCTTTACAAGACCTCCTTTGTTTGGCGCACTGTATCACTGTGGAATTCACTTCCAGGACATCTGTTTCCCCCTAATTACAATCTACAACTATTCGAGAGCCGTGTCAATAAATATCTTCGCACACACGCCGCTCGTCGAGCGCCATCGAATCTCCCTTTAGTGTGTGCCACTGCCATAAAAAAAAACATTGTAATGCATTATAAATATTAGTTATCAATTGAGCTGTACCTTTTTCTTTCATATTGCCATTATTTTGTGTGTCAATTAGCAAATTTACGTCTTTTGAGCTTTCTCAATTTGCAAAATACAAAATTGATTGTGAGTAATATGGGCCTTATTATTTGATGGTTCAAACCATCATCAAGTGTATTGTTTTAATCATTAAATTAGGTACTCTAATCTGTCCATTTTCCTTTTTAGCCTTTCATTTCGATTGAAAACGGAAAACACCCTTGCGTCCCGAATATCGAAAACTTCGTTGCAAACGACACTTATTTGGGTTCAAATGAACTCGCTCCCTTGTTGCTTTTGACCGGGCCAAATATGGGTGGTAAATCGACACTTATGAGACAGGTGTCTATTATTTCTATAATGGCTCAAATGGTAAGGCGAGATTTTTAATCGGCCGTTACCTGCATAGACAGAAATATTTTTTTCCATTTTTAGGGAAGCTTTGTTCCAGCTACTCAATGCTCCCTAAGTCTTGTAGACAGGGTGTTTACCCGACTTGGCGCTTTCGATGACATAGTTCGGGGGCAGTCGACGTTCTTCGTCGAACTGAGTGAAGCTTCGACAATTTTAAGGCACGCTTCGAAGCAATCGTTGTTGATTATCGACGAATTAGGAAGAGGAACGTCGACCCACGATGGTAAGTCAATAATGACTTGAACGTAGTCGTCCGCAGCAGTTGTGTTATTTTTCACTTATTACAGTATTGCACTGAGGTATCATGCCTAAAATTTCAATTTAAATGGAGCTTTTTTTTCATATACCAAGTCATTTTTTGACAACTTAATTTATGAAATCGCCAACATTCATGGACTTTTCTTCCGTTACTAGTACTACTACTGTTGCGGCTATTACCATTTTATTTTTTGTTTTTATTAGGGAATGCTATTGCTACTGCCTATGTACGGAAATTGATCGGAATGAAATGCAGGACGTTATTCTCGACTCATTATCATACACTAGTTGATCATTTTGTGGAAAATTCGAAAGTGCAGCTAGGCCATATGGTAAGATTTTTGATATTCTCATACTACCTCAAGGACATATGTTTCTCCTGAAACATATTAGCATTAGGGCTCAAACTGGCTGATAATTCAGTTGTTGTGGATTTGACATCATATATTCCACCTCTGAGCATCATTCTGGATTTGAACTGTCTGCCCTCAGCCAGTTAGTTTTGTTATTTGGTGAACCAACTGCTTACTTTATCGTCAATTGACTGAGATTGATTTTAATCACTTATTTCGTTATATAGGGTATATTTATCGGTTTTTATTAGAGTTATTACTGTTTTAGGCATGTATGGTGGAAAACGACGACAATCCAACTGAGGAATCGGTGACTCTCTTGTACAAATTCTCGGAGGGCCGATGTCCCAAATCGTTCGGATTCAACGCAGCGAAGTTAGCCGGTTTGCCCGCGAAGATCGTGGCTAGAGCCCGTCAGTTATCTAAAGAAGTAGAAGAGGAAGATAAATGTAGGCAAGTCTTTAGTAAAGTGTTCGGCCAAGCAGCCAGCCTTGCTGACGTGATTAAATTGGTTGGAAGTTTGGAGGTGTAAAACAATCACATCAATATGAATATTAATAAATCATGTTGTTTCGCTGCCATAAGACAGAATCTGAGTAGGAATTAAGCTAAAAGTTGAATATTATATCCGGGCCTCTCTCCTATCTCATTCAAGAGACTTCTCATCAAAAAATATTTTGATAAAATTATAGTTCGTAGAAATTTTTACTTAGCATGCTTTGTCATAGGTAAGGGTTATCCTCAATCTAAACTCAGTTAGACGGCTACACAATTTAATGGAAAGAACAGCAATAAGTTTCTAAAATTATGTTTTTCTGGGAAGTTTAACAGTTCAGTTCTCTGAGCACGTTCCCGAAGAGAAATAATTGAATTGTTAAGTAAAATGTACGAGTGTTAATTTTCGATGTGTATTTTTTTTTTGTTTTTCCTTGTTAGTGTTTTTTTTTCTAATAATTTTATATTACTATTACATGTGGCCTTCGTTAGATCTGTCATTTTGTTACCTTAAATGTAAGCGTTTCGTCAGTATATAAGAAAAATAAAGTTAATGTTACATGTCAAACTAAAGCATCCTTACTGGTCTACAACGTATTGGAAGTACTTTAAGTGTATCTCTTAAAATATGGACTGATTTTTGATGTGTAAACATCTTACGCGGCGGTATGAGGGTATATCTCGGCAAATGGGACGGAAATGTGTAAACCGATTCTATCATACAGTTATACCATTTAAAATCGTTTTAAACGGATTTTGGACGATAAAAAAGCATATTTTAAATTAAACGAACCTTCAAAAGTATTATTTATTAATTATTTTAAACTTTGTTATTAAACCTAATTTTTATTCTATGGACAAGCTAAAATGTATTCGCTATGTGCGTTACACGACGCGACATCTGGTGGTGCAAATGTGGCGAATTTCATAGATACGTAACACGTCAACTACATGGGAAACGAGTGAAAATTCATGAAAAATTGTAGATTTTATTGCAATATAATTAGTTCTGCAGATAATATGTTGTCATATGAGAGTATTTTATCGATTCGACTGAAAAAAAGGTAAGTTCGATATTCAATTTTGTGTATATTCAACATGATACTAAAACTTTGTAGGTTATGAAAGCGTAAACACGAGAATACCATAATAATAATAATAGCATTGTGAAATTAATACTATTAAAAATTCAAATCATGAAGTTTTACTGAATTTACTTTAGAATGAATGAAGACGATTTAGGATAATTTATTTTTTCAATCTGGAAATTGATAGACAAACTGAAATTAAGTTATTAAATATATTTTTCAGGATTATTAGTGCAATGGACATGACAAAGGTTATGATACTTACTTTTGTTTTCTTACGGCGTCATTCCACTTTCTTCCTTGAGCTAATTTATGTTTAGCTGTTGGAAAACAGTAAAATTTATACTCACAATTTTTCGTGTTATTCGCGCAATTTTTGACACAGCGTTTAAGATAATCCATTATGTCAAAGATTTCGATGTATTCCATGTGTATATTTGTCCGGTATGGTAGCTAAATAAAGTTCCACATTTCTCCGACTCGTGCGCACGATCGTTCGTCATTTCCCCCACTACCCTGACGCACAGAGCGAATAGGCAACGGCCATAGCACGTTGAAAATACCATTTCTCGTCCAGTTCGTCAGTGTCAACGTTATCTTACGGTGCTCTCAAAGTTTGTTTGTAAATAATTAAGACTTTAAGGTCTAGTTTCTTCAAATATGGATAACTTTATTCTTCAAATATTTCTTATGACAACGATTGTTAATACAATTGTAGTCATAGTAATTATTTTAGGAATAAAGTTATTCGAGCTTGAAGAAACTGGCACTAAGTATTTAATTTAGGTGATTTTTTAGTTGGATTGGAAGCTTTTTGTACGTGTTAGTTTAGTGTATATAGTGTCGGGGACCTCCTCGATTTCGCGCACCTGCCCAATGGATACATCAGTGCCCGTTCAACGAGTAGGGAGAAGAACATTAACGTGGTAAAGAAAAACCGCTTCAATCTTGCGAAAGCAAGAACCGATCTGTATGCGAAAAAGTGCAGTATATGCCGGAATCATCTCGTAAAATTAACTGTAAATAGGAGGGATATAAATCCATAAAGCCGGTCATATTCGAACACTTGCTTGTCGTGCACGCAGTAAAAGACAATTAACCACTAGTAGTGAAAACGAAGACAACCAGCCTGCAAGAAAAGTCAACACTAGTGACAAAGTCCAAGGAAGTATCCCAACACCTCCACCACCAGTAGCAGATGACGGCTCCAAGCAAGTTGATGGCTTCTTGACACCCACGAGGACGGAAAAGCTCACAGGCTTCAAGAAAAGGGTCTATGAGCTACCCCTTAAAAACAAATTTAACCCCATCCAACCACGTCCTGAAGGCGAACACAATATAAACTCGGATTCGTCCAGTGAACACGGACAAGCTGTTCGAAATTAAATTAGAAGGAAAACAGCGGAAACCATCACCAAACTGAAACCATGAAACGGAAATAATAAACCGCCACCAATAACAACGGTGGAACTGCCAAGCATCCCGCATAAAGACTTTGTCGCTGCACTAATGCTCACAATAAAAGGAAGGTTTACAATTAAGTATACGAAATATAACACAATAATATATTTCGACTGGTGAATGTACAGAAGACTTTTGGATGGGGACAGCCGGCAATACCGCACATACGCCGCCGCCGAAGATAAAACGCACGCGTTTGTTTGTAGAGGGCTAGACCATGAAATAGACCTTGAGAAGATTAAAATCGAATTGAAGGAAGATTTCAACATAACTCTCAAGAACGTCTAGCCAATGCAGACTAATTACCGGGGCCCCTGTACCTCATGATGTTTCCCGCGGATATTTCCCTAAATATCCTACAAAATAAAGTCCGCACCCTAACTGCAATAAGGGTAAACTGGGAACTGAGGAGAAATCAAAGGGACATTACGCAATGCACCAGATGTCAAATCTGGGGACATCGAGCTGCCAATTGCAGGCGGCAAATCAAATGCAGTCGGTGCGCAGGAGCGCACACTGTAAGGAAATGCGATCCTAACGCCCCCCG